>JADBJO010007455.1:37934-67934 GCA_016801955.1 Conus betulinus | reverse complement strand
ACTTTTTTTTTTTTTTTTTTAACTCCCAGTTCTTATAGAACAGGGAGTACTATAGAATGGGAACGAAGAAATGCTGTCTGTGTGTCTGTGTGTCTGTCTGTGTGTCCGTGGTCAAAATGTGTTCAACTCGCTCCAGACAAAACTACTGGGCCGATCTTTCTGAAACTTTGTATGCATGTTCATTATGGGCCACGGATGATGCCCGGTGTTTTACTTTACCGCTATAGCCGTTACTAACAGCTGTAACGGCCTGTAACGTTTTTTCTTCTTTATGGAATATCTCAGAAAGTATTTGGCCGATCTTTGTAAAAATTAGCAGGTACGTTCATTATGGGTCACGGATGATGTCCGATGTTTTAGTTTACCTCGTTATAGCTGTTACTAACGGCTGTAACGGCCCCTCACGGTTTTTCTTCTTTAAGGAATATCTCAGAAGTACGTGGCCGATCTTTCTGAAAATTTGTAGGTATGTTCATCATGGGTGACGAATAATGCCCGATGTTTTAGTTTACCATTATAGCCGTTACTAACGGCTGTAACGGCCTGTAACGTTTTTTTCTTCTTCATGGAATATCTCAGAAAGTACTTGGCCGATCTTTCTGTAAATTTGTACGTATGTTCATTGATGGTCACGGATGATGCCCAATGTTTTAATTTAACCCGTTATTGCCGTTACTGTCACGAACTGTCAAGTGTTTTAGGGCGTGCGCCTATGCCATGCGTGTTTACACATGTTTATGTGTGTGTGTGTGTGTGTGTGTGTGTGTGTGTGTGTGTGTGTGTGTGTGTGTGTGTGTGTGTGTGTGTTTGTGAGTGTGCGCGCGCGCGTTCCTCGTGCACACGCTTCACGCGCGTTATTGTGTGTCAGCTAAAAGTAGCATCAGTGTACAGACATCCCATGCAGCCCATGCTGATCACTCGGCTCACCTTGAGAGCAACTAAGTTCGAGTCTGTAAGCCTTGACTAGAAACATCCTTTTTTTTTATCAAGAGCCTTGGAGTGAGGTCTTCGGGTGTGGCCGCGCCGCGGTAAGGTTTGGGTCCTCCGAGCATCGTTGTGAGCTAGTTTGTGTCCGCGGTGAGGTGTCTGGCTGTTCAGAGCCTGTATTGTCCCCAGAGCTCACTCACAGGTTTTGGCCTTTTTTTTACCCCTATTCTTCCGTTTGAACTATCCATCTCCAGTCCACTTCCCTTCATCATCACCAGCCATTCCTTCAGCAAGTTATCCCCCTGGAGACTGCGCCCTTGGACCTTCATCCTCATACCCGCTTCGACGCCCCAAGTTCAACAATTCTTCTCTGCGCTCGCAGGGCTACATTGCCTGCGTGCTACCATTCCCCACAGTGCCAGCAATGAACCCTTTCCCGGGCGCGGGTGCTTGGACTTTTGAACATCTTTTCGTTTGCTTTTATTTTCTCTGTTCACAACCTGTCCTATGGTTATAATTAATTCATTCTGGTACTCATCATAATCATCCTCATCATCATCATCCTCATCATATGCGTTTTGATGTATGTTGTTTCCTGTGATTCCATTGTTGTGTGATTTGTGCAATGAAGCGTCATTAAATGTTGGAAATGGAACTGTTAGTGGGTTAGTGTTAGAGTAAGAGTGGGAAAGGGTGTGGGTCTTGGTTTCGTGGGCACTAGGCCTGCGTTACAGTTACTAACGGCTGTAACAGCCTGTAACAGTTTCTCTTCTTTATGGAATATCTCGGAAAGTACGTGGCCGATCTTTTTTTAAAATTTGTTGGTATGTTCATTGTGGGTCACGAATAAAATGAGCGATGTTTTAGTTTACCGTTATAGCCGTTACTAACGGCTGTAATGGCCTATAACGGTTTTTTCTTCATTATGGAATATCTCAGAAAGTACTTTTCCGATCTTTCTGAAAATTAGCAGGTATCTTCATTATGGGTCTCGAATAATGCCCGATGTTTTAGTTTACCATTGTACCGTTACTAACGACTGTAACGGTTTTTTCTCTTTATGAAATATCTCAAAAAGTACTTGGCCGAACTTTGTGAAAATTAGCAGGTATGTTCATTATGCGTCACGGATGATGCCTGGTGTTTTACTTTACTGTTATAACCGTTAGTAACGGCTGTAACGGCCTGTAACGGGTTTTCTTTTATGGAATATCTCAGAAAGTACTTGGCCGATTTTTAAGCGGTTTGGATGATCTTGTGACACATCGGAGCCTCTTTCCATATGTAAGTGATGTAATGCTGAAAATCGATTAAACAACCGTTATAAACCGTTATTTTGTCGTTATTTCTTATCTACAGGTTGAATGTAATGAAATTTTGTGTATAGAAAGGTTATCACACACAAATGGCACTTCTATATACTGTTTCAAAATTTGACCGTTAAAAACTGTACACAGGCTTTAGCCCAGTGAGGACTAAAATAAAAGTTTCAAAAGTGTACATTGGTTATATAACCATTAAAATCGTTATTTTGCCGTTGTTTCATATATTAGTGGAATTTGAAATGAAATTTGGTATATAGAAAGGTTATCACACACAAATGGCACTTTCATATAGTGTTTCGAAATTTGACTTTTAAAAACCGTTGTTCTTGACATATTGTCCGACCTGGATGAAATGTGGTCGGTATAGGCTTTAGCCCAGTGAGGATTAAGACACCGCATTCTGCCTTGTCTCGTCATAACAGCCCCCGGCACCGGCAATCCACAGGGAGCAGTCAGTGCCAGGGCGTCATGAGACAACCCGCCGGAGGAGGCCCTGCCCCGCTTGCCGAGTCACGGGCGACAATGTTGACAACAGTAACTGCTTAGTCGCGGAGCCAGTGTCAGCGAGCGTGCCTTTGCGGACGGGCGGCACCAGGTGCGTCAAGCGACAGCTCCCATAAATTTGCCGGTTCTGGTGAGCTCGCCACGAACTCAGCATGGACAAAGTAAAGGAAATTGAAACTGAGGTCACCATGAAGGAGGTCAAGGAGGTCTAGACCTTTTTTTTTTTTCTATGCTGGTCGAAGATGCTGCTGTTGTTGCTGCTGCTCCTGCTGCAGCTGGTGCTGCTGCTGCTGATGGTGGTGGTGATGATGATGGTGATGGTGGTGGTGGTGTTGGTGGTGGTGGTGGTGGTGGTAACGATGACGACGACGGTGTTGATGATGATGATGATGATGATGATGATGATGATGATGATGGTGATGCCAGCGGTGGTGGTAGTGGTAGTGGTGGTGTAGTGACGATGACGACGACGGTGATGATGATGATGATGATGATGATGATGATGATGATGATGATGATGATGTTTTGGAGTTACATTTTGATCTGAGGGTGCATACTCGACGTTTACTTTCATTATAATACATCCCAGGTCAGACAGGCCCGACAGATACAGACACCTGCAGTGCTGGTCAGAAAATATATGCAACGCTCTCAGAGACGCGCCCGCTCAGCGGATGAAACTCGACTGTGTGTGTGGTCCCAGTCTCCCCTGCGAGAATCAAGCCAACAGCAAAGGCAGCTCTGGGGAAGGGGGACGAGTTAAAGCAAGGGAAACAACCACAGCTCATAATCCTAACAACCTCAGCCTATAAACGATAGCTTCCCTTGCTACGCCTTCGGCGTTAATGACTCTGGGAATTTCTTGTCAAATGCAGTAACTTTTTTTAGTAGCAAAGTGAGACCACTGCCGGCGACTGAGTTCTAAACAAATCTTAAAAAAAGATTAAGCAGTACATCCCCTAGACATGAACAAAGGCCAATTGTTGGTTCTTCATTTTCGTTGTTTGAGTCTTGCGTAAAGAAGACCTAAGAGGTCATGGAGGATCAGAATTCTACACTAACTGCCTCAGACCTAAGAGGTCGAATCGCGGCATGTTTTATCTTGTGATTGGTTTGGTCATGTGTGGCAGATGTAGTACTTAAACTTTTTTTTTTTTTTGGAAAAGTTTGAATAATTTTGTTTTTTTTACGTGTAAAGAATCTCACAAGACCTGCTGATGAGACTTGCCGGAAGTAAAAGGGGGAGTAGTATGGGTGGGAGGGGTTCTTAGAAGCCTGACCTGAAGCATAGGCGCCCATTAAAGTGACAGAACTTGTCATCCTCATCACAAAACGGCTCAGCACCCAGCCCCAGCGCAATGAGACGATGTGGTAATACTTGAAGCATGAGTACCATGGAAGGGGCAGAACTCATCATCCTCTCTACAAACCGCTCGTCAGCCAGCCTGACGCTGTCGACGCTGTATTGATACAGGCCACAAGCCACGATCAGAATTTTGCACGAAAACACTATATAATCCGTGTTAGCGTTTTGATGCCTACCATAAATTTGAGCCAGTATTATAATGTTAAAGTAATAATTGACCAAAAAGAACGACTCCATACCAATTACGTCCCTTGTTTGGGAGTTTTTCACCGATAAAATTACAATCTTCAAATACATGACCTTCGCCTTAGCTGACACACATTTCAGGCCTTTACACTCACCCGGTGGCCCTATCTTTGCGCCAGCCTCAAATGGACAAAAGTAATCACATTCCTTTGTTTTTAATCTGTCTGCTTGGAACCGCCTGGCTTGCACCTTGATGGCCATATGAAACGAAATGAAGAGATTCAACTTTCAGACACAATTAAAAAAAAAAAAAAAAATCTAATTGCGCTAATCTAAAAATACTCTACTCCTTCTGCAGGGCTTTGACGCATTCGTGTGTGTGTGTGTGTGTGTGTGTGTGTGTGTACAGCAGTGCTGTGACATGATGTATTGATATATGAAGCACACGCCCTCCCCCCCCCCCCCCCCCCCCCCCCCCCCCCCCCCCCCCCAGTTCCTTCCCTTGAATTCGATCACCAGTGATCGACGGTTTTCTTCCCGGTATTACAGTATTTTTAAACAACATTTTTTTTTTTTGTAGTTATCTGAAGCAATATATCGCCTGAAAAACCTAAAATACACACATTCATCACAAAAATATTATTATTTTAGAAATAATGTGCAGAATGTTACGAGAAAAAAAAAAGAACACCCGCCATGCAAAATGCAAAAAAAATCTCAAAAACTGTTGAGAGTTAAAGGGACAGCACTTATCCTCCTCAAGCTACTAATAAACCAACCCGATGCTGCAGACGCTGTATGGCTGCACACCAAAAATCAATGCGTCAAGGTCTTGCGCTAAGGAGTCGAGTATTTAAAGACTGGAGCAATGAGATTGTTTTGAGAATTTTGATTGTGTCTGAAAGTTGATTCCTCCTCATTTTCTTACATACAGCCATCAAAGTACAAGCCAGGTGGGTCCATGCAGACAGATTAAAATCAAAGGAGTGGGAAAATTTGGGCGCTTCAAGCTGGCGCAAAGATAGGGTCACGGGTGAATTCAAAGGCCTGAAAATGCGCCGTCAACTAACGGGAAGGTTATGTATGTGAAGTTTGTTTGTGATTTCATCGGTGAAAAACAAAACTGAACAAACAAGCAAAACAAAGAAAATGATTGGTTGGAAGTTGTTCTTTGGATCAGTTAGATCAGTTTATCAGTTTAACATTAAATGCTGGCTCAGGTTTATGGTAGACCTAAAAGCGCTTACATCGATGATACAGCGTTTCAGAGCAAAAATCGTAGTTGCAGACTAAGGCGACTGCTGGAGCAGATCCAAACAAGCCTCGAAAGTAAGTGAAAGAGAGTAGGGGCTGGGGGCGTGAAATGTGGAGAGAGAGAGAGAGAGAGAGAGAGAGAGAGAGAGAGAGAGAGTCATGACGGGGGTAGTAATGCCGACGCCCCCTCCCACTAACCAGATGACGTTATTGGCATTGGTTGTATGGAGACGAAAACAGTGTCTGAATCCCATTCGGAAAGTTATCTTCAAAGTGAGGTGACTGCAGGTGGAAACTGAAACAATCTTTTTTTTTTTTTTTTTTAAGAAAAAAATGGCAAAGGTCCATCTTGCGCAGAATTCAGAAAGACAAGTGACTGCTCGTTCTTCGTTTATATTTTCCTGAACGTTGTTTGTCTCGCCTGAAGAAGACCAAAGAGGTGGAACGCGTCGTCTTCTTTCTTGTAATTTGTTTGTTCCCTTTGTCCGGATTAGATTAGGTTTTTTTTTTTTTTTTTTTTTTTTTTTTTTTTTTTTTACCAGAAAATCGGAGTAAAGATTTTCTTTTCGTGGTCTAACCCTTCACTTCACTTCAACATCATCATTTTTTTTTTTTTTTTTTTTTTTTTTAAATTTTTTAATTTTTTTTTTTTTTTTTTCAGAGATGTTGCACCTGATGTGGTCTTTGAATTTCTGGAATAGATTAACATTTTTCATCTCATCTAAGATTTTACGGAGACTTCTTAACGAATGTTCGGTGTGTGTATGATTTTTTTTTTTGTGTCTTTTGTTTTTGTTTTTTGTGTGTTTTATTTTTAGTAGCCTTTTAACAAAATATACAGTATGGTTTTTTTTTTAGAAAGATTTTTTACCAAAGTTTCGTGTTTTTCTTTTTTCGTTTTTTTTTTGTTTTGTTTTTTTTTTGAGAAAGACGTTTGAACAAAATTTTCGGTGTGTTTTTATTTAGAAAGACTGGTTTTGTTTTTTTTTTTTTTTTTTGCTAAATTTTCGGGGGGGTGTGTGTGTGTGTGTGTGTGTGTTCAACGCGGTGACAGCCCAGATATGGCCCCTTTGCGATTGGCTGGGCTATAAGCAACATTACCCTTGCCCTGATCACGTTTATATTGAAAATGAAATTAATTTTAAACGGGGAAAAGGCTGAGTGAGATTCAAGATCGTTTGACTCCCGTCTTCGTGATTTCTCTCTCTCTTGTTTATGAATATTGATACGTAGGCTATTCCGTGCTACGTGATTTGTACCGCTCTGTTGACTTCTTCATGATTAGGAGGGAAAGATGTCGGCGTTTATCTGTTGTTATTTCCGTCGCATGTAGCACAGACCCTCACGGAAGCACGGCAGTAGTTTAGACCAAAACGGCCGGAGAATGTGACGCTCTCTCTCTCTCTCTCTCTCTCTCTTGACAACGTCAAGGGGTGAAGGCAGTTTCGCTCGGACCGGACCAGACTGCCAACACTCGCATGCGTGGTTTGACTAAGGGGCGTGCGAAGTGTTGTATAGTCTTCATGCTCTTGACACACGGCCGTCCGTTGTCAGGGAAGAAGGTATTACGTGTCCCCATTTCGTCAAGCGAGGTTGTTTCTCATTTCTTCAACTACTGCACAGTCAATCTGTACTGTCGTCTTCTGTTTGTCTACCTGAAATTTGGGAGTGTCTCCTTTGACAAGTGCATTGCCATAGGACGAATTGACGTACATCTTTTTTTTTTTCAACTTTGTATCAGTGTGGTGCGCTTTAATAAGAAAAACAGTTAGACATGTGCACACACGCGCACCTAAACAACAAAAAAAGACCAACTCAAACACGGCTGTTATGTCCACAATTGATATCTTGGTGTAATTCATTGTTCGTTTTGTCACATCAGCCTGTACTATGCTTACATCAGTTCAAGCTGATCACATTTTATTTCTATGATTCTTTCACGTGCTAGAACTACCCTATGACATTGACATGTTATTATTATTATTATTATTATTATTATATCATAACACGCACAACTTCGCTTCAGAATGCTATTCCTTAATGGACAAACAGACTGAGAAAATACACAATATTGACAGCATTGCAGAATTCACGTGTATCAGGCTCACCTACGCTCAGAGCTAACTAATATCGACAATATTTTTTTTACATGTGTTAAGCTCACCTACGCTCAGAGCCAACTAAAATCGACAATATTTTTTTTTTTTACATGTGTTCAGTTTACCTAGGCTCAGGGCAAAATATTGTGTACACTATATTAACATTTGTTAAGCTTACCTAGGCTCAGGGCAAAATAATTTCAACACTATATTTACATGTGTTAAGCTTAGCTAAGTTCGGGGCAAAATATTGTCTACACTATATTAATATTTGTTGAGCTTCTGGACAAAATAATTTCAACACTATACTTACATGTGTTAAGCTTACGTAGGTTCGGGGCAAAATATGTCAACACTATATTAACATTTGTTAAGCTTACCAAGGCTCGGGGCAATATTATTTCAACACTATACTTACATGTGTTAAGCTTACCTAGGCTCAGGGCAAAATATTGTCCACACGATATTAATATTTGTTGAGCTTACCTAGCTCAGGGCAAAATAGTTTAAACACTATACTTACATGTGTTAAGCTTATCTAGGCTCAGGGCAAAATAATTACCACATTTATATTAACATGTGGTAAACGTACCTAGGCTGCGGGCAAAATAATCTCTACGTATCATTTACATGTGTTAAGCCTACCTAGGCTAAGGGCAAAATAATTACTACATTATATTAACATATCGTAAACGTACCTAGGCTCGAGGCAAAATAATTTCTACGTATCATTTACATGTGTTAAGCCTAAACTAGGCTAAGGGCAAAATAATTTCTACGTCACATTTACATGCGTGAAGCTAACCTAGGCTCAGGGGAAAATAATTTCTACATTATATTTACATGTGTTAAGCTTACCTCGGCTCATGGCAAAAAATTTCTACATGTCGTTTACATGTGTTCAGCTTACCTACGCTCAAGGTTAAATGATTTCTACTAAATGTTTACATGTGTCAAGCTTACGTCAGCTCAGGCTGATTTTCGTTCACTTCTAAGGAGTTATACAAATGTTTTGTTGTCTTCTTTACTTGTTCATCAAAGGGCGAAATTGGTTCATTTTCGGTCAGGACATGCTTGGATCTTTCCTAAACAAAGCCCTGGAATTTCAACATGATTTCATGAATAATAACTGAAATATCAAACATTACGTGAATGTATGGGTGCAGTTGCACCCACGATGTATGGGAAGGGTATAACATTTGTTAGGCTTACCTAAAATTAGGTTCATTTCCGTTTGTTTCTGTGACGTTTAGACAGACACCTCAGCTCAGGTTTATTTAGGTTTATTTTGTATGCCGCCTACGCATACCAGGCTTAACTCACGTAAGATTTATTTCCATTTATTTCTATGGCGTTTATGAGCATCACACTTACCTTAGGTCAGATGTATATTTGTCTCTTTGACGTTTACACGAATCAAAATTTATCTAGGCTCAGGTCTAACTCATTTAACTTTAATGATATTTGCTTTTTTTTTTTTTTTTTACCTCAGATCTTGTTTATTTCAATTTATTTGTATTGCTTTGCATGTATCAGGCTTATATCTCAGCTCGGGCTCATTTCCGATTATTTTTTGTAGCGTTTACATATGTCAGACTTACTTCTTGTCATATTTATTTCCGTTTCTTTATATGACGTTTACATGTATCATACTTACCTTATCTCATGGTTTTTTTTTTTTGTGTTTTTTTTGTTTTTTTTTTTTTTGTTTTCTCACTTCGGCTTTTATATTTTATCAGGCTTGCCTAAGCTCAAGTCTGAATCATTCCATATCAATATCGTATACAGGTGCATTATGTACCTTGGCGTGTACTTATTTTGTTTTATTTCTGGAACTTTTGTCATGTATCAGGCTTGGCTAAGTTTGAGACTAGCTAATTTTAGTGGTAAACACATCGGGCATACATCAGATCAGGTTTAGTTCAGTATATACCCAGTACGTCTGCACGGACCAGGTTTATTACCCCAGGTAAGGCCTGTTTTATTTCATTTACATGAATCTTACTCTATCAGACTTGTCAGAGATCAGTTTATCTCATTTCGTTTACATTAAATATATACAATATCAGGCTTAGCCTGTTTCATTTCATTTACATGAAGCTCACTCTATCAGACATGTCAGAGGTCAGCTTATCTCATTTCGTTTACATTAAGTTTACAATATCAGGCTTATGTGTGGTGATGTATGAAGTTACATTATCCGGCTTCTCTGAGCCCAGGTTTATTTCAATTTCTTTGCGAGACGTTACCAGGTCATTGTATTTGTATGACGTTACCAGTTCAGTTTATTTTGCCTGACGTTACCAGGTCAGGTCAGTGTATTTCGATGTATTTGTATCACGTTGTCCAGTCAGTTTATTTCAATTTATTTGTACCACGTTACCAGATCAGATTATTTCAATTTCCTTATCTGACGTTAACAAGCAAAGGTACTGTAGAATCACATCAAGGCTGAGAGCAGTCCAGAAACATGGCTACCACATATCACACTCCACGTCAATGGGCAAACATAAAAAAGATCGACCATAAACCAAACATGGCTGAGCAACACAATGTTCAATCAAACATGAAAAGGACCAGTAGAAAACAAACCTAGATGAACTATGCAATATTTGTCAAAGGGTAATTAAAGACGACAGACCACAGACCAAACATGACTGAACATTATAATGCCATGTCAAACATTAAAAAGATGTACAACAGACCACAGACCAAACATAGCCGAACAACATCATAACGCCATGTCAAACAAAAAAAAAACCAAACCCCCCCCAAAAAAGATGTACAACAGACCACAGTCCAAACATGACTGAACAACATAATGCCATGTCAAACATTAACAAGATGCAAAGCATATAAACGTACTCCCAGTTTATCCTGAATACGCGTGGGATATTCCATAACGAGGAAAAACTGTCCTGGGTTGGTGTAACCGTTAGTAATGGCTATTCTGGTTAACATTGGCCACCTATAATGAACATATTTCAAATTTTTCAGACGGATATAACGGTAAACTTCAACATTGGGCATCATCCGTGACCCATAATGAACATATCTACAAATTTTCAGAAATATCGGCCACGTACTTTCTGAGATAATCCGTGAAGAAGAAAAGACGTTATGGCCCGTCGTAGTCGTTGGTAACGGTCATAACGGTAAACTGAAACATCGGGCATCATCCGTGACACATAATGAACGTACCTACAGATTTTCAGAAAGATCAGCCACGTACTTTCAGAGATATTTAAAACAAACAAACAAACAAACAAACAAAAAACGTTATGGGTCGTTATAGCCGTTATGGGTCGTTATGCCTAAAAATATCAATCTAATTTGAGTCAAACTGTAGTCACAGTCAAGGTGTGTAAATCAAACGATTTCTGTAAGTTCGTGATCTCGACACTAAAGTTTCCTCAGCTTTGCTATACACTGATCATATGGGTAACCTCCCCCATCAGCTCCTGGTGAAGATACAGCTCTACACTGATCATATGGGTAACCATCTCCATCATCATCCCCAGTGAAGATACAGCTTTACACTGATCATATGGGTAACCTCCTCCATCAGCTCCTAGTGAAGATACAGCTCTACACTGATCATATGGGTAACCATCTCCATCAGCTCCTGGTGAAGATACAGCTCTACACTGACCATATGGGTAACCTCCCCCATCAGCTGGTGAAGATACAGCTCTACACTGATCATATGGGTAACCTCCCCCATCATCTCCTGGTGAAGATACAGCTCTGCACTGATCATATGGGTAACCACCTCCATCATCTCCCAGTGAAGATACAGCTCTACACACTGACCATATGGGTAACCACCTCCATCAGCTCCCAAGTGAATATTGGCTGGACGGACAACATGAGAGATTTAAATGGATGGACAACATAAAGGATAACGTTTCACCTGGATTCACAGAAAGAAGGGTTGGAAAGAATTGACGACGTGAAGGGCCAGGCTGGATGATTAGGTGACATTTGGATCACATTGACGACACGAAAGTATTGAACTGGATGGACAAGGCGCAGAACTGGATTGGTTTTAACGCCTCCGCCCTGTTGCACATGACCTAGGCCTGGTGCCTGACTGTCCAAGTGATCGTCACGTCACACCTGTAATCTACTGCCATGGTACAACACACACACACACACACACACACACAGTGGAAATAAACACCAAAAAGAGACAGAGAAGAAAAAACAAAATTGTTATAACAACGGTATGCACTTACATGATCATTTTCAAACCTAAGGGTGTGTTCTACTTCTCTCAATGTTTACAATGTTAGAAATCAACATAAGTAAACGAAGAGTGACGTCATGTTGCCGAACGTTTTCTTGATACACGTTATCTAGCTTAGCAATAATGAAGCTCATTTACGATACATTTAGCTGATCTGAAGTCTTGGTCATTCTGTTGATTTAAATCATCTACCAATAATCAGTGCAGAGATTTACTGTTGCCAGCAGATTTTCACCGTCGCCATCTTTGTTGTATGAGAATCCTTTGCCCTCATGGTTTGCCGTTAGCGTTCCTAAACTACAGTTGCTACGAAATGTTTCGGAGTTGGAACAGACCCCTAGGCCCAGCAGCCGACACAGTGTCAATGAAAGTGAAGAATGACGTCATGTGAATCGACGTCATGTGTGCGGAGTGCCGCCAGGACAGAGAGAAGGAACCAGCTTGTGTTCCTCCACGGATCTTCACTGGATCTACGTCAGTGGCAGGACAGGTCTGTAACGTCTATTCACTTCATGTTTGGATAGATGGATGGATGGATAGGTAGCGTCATGGGGCAGTGCTGCTTGTCGTATTCCTCAATGACATGCCAGAGGTGGTGAACTGCATCTGTCAGATGTATGCTGATGATACAAAGTGTTTGACACAGTAGAGGAACAAAACAAAATGGACATGATTCAACATGATTTAGATAACCTCGTTAACTGGGTAGAGTGTTGGCAGGTGCGGTTCAGTGCGACAAAATGCAAGGTTTTACACCTCGGACGTAGTAACCCCAAGGCAGAGTATAGCATGAAACTACGTAACAGCGGAAAGAGAGTGATACTGGAATCCTCAGAAGGAGAGAACGATCTAGGTGTATGAGTTGATCAGGAACTCAAATTTAGCCGGCATGTCGAGATGCAAGTTAACAAAAGCCAACAGAATTTTAGGACTAGTCAGGCGCTCGACATTGAGATTATGCGACAGCTCTTCATTGCACTGATACGCCCTCACATGGAGTTTGCCAACAGTGTGTGGTCAACACATTATCAGAAAGATAAGGACCTCATTGAAGGTGTTCTCAGGCGAGCAACAAAGATGGTTCCTGGTCTGGCTGGCTGTCCCTATGAAGAGCTGCTTGCCAGAATGAAGATCCTCAGCATGCAGTACAGGAGGGACAGGGGTGACATGATTGAAACCTACTCTTGGGCTATACAATGTGGAGAGTCCTCTTATGATGGAGAATAGTGTTAAGCAGACCCGTGGACATAATCCGAAGCTTAGGAAAAGGTTTTGTGATAGTTCACTGCGCCAGCACTATTTCGCCTACAGAGTGGTGAATCCTTCGAACGAGCTCCCTGAAAAAGTGGTTAATGCACCATCTCTCGACAGCTTTAAGGCCAGTCTGGATAGTCATTGCGCAGACCGTAGATACGCGATTAGATAAACTTTCAGATTTCGGCGCTATCATCACCCACGCAAAAAAAAAAAAAAAAAAAAAAAAAAAAAAAAAAAAAAAAAAAATTTATAGTGTAGGAATTAACCAGTTTTGTTTGAAAAGATCAGACAAAAGGCTCACGAATAGCCTAATCCAGTCTGTAGCAGTATGGTATGGTATGGTATGGTATGGTATAGTATGGTATGGTAGATGATGAACACACAGCCAGACATAGGAATAGATAATTATACAGACAAATCGATAAACTGAAGGAAAGTTCAACAGACATCTAAAACACACACACATATAAAACTAAAAAAAAAAAAAAAAAAAAAACAAAAAAACAAAAACAAAAAAAAAACATAAAAGCAGTCAGACAGACAGACATTAAACAGACAAATAGTTATATAGACAGACAAACAAGCAGACGGACAAATATATAAACAGAGAGACAAGCAGACAGACAGACACGGTATGAAGGAAGTCAGGTCAGACATTTACACCAAGTCAAACACATCAACAACACTGTCTCTATCAGCTCTGTTCCATGCCACCACCAGACGTCCAGTCCTGGTCAGACACGGCACCCAAGGACGTAGACACCCGGGGTCACTGAGGTCAGTGGTCAGCAGTTTTCTCCACTGACCCGCCCTGTTCCTCACCAACACACAACCACCACCCCCACTCGCTACATAGATCACACCTGCCTTGTCTACACACACCTGTCTAGGACGCCTGAGGTCAGTGTGGTCATAGGTGTGAGTGACGTTGCCAGAACTGACCTCCACCCTGTGCACCAGATGTGTCATGCTGTCAGCCACCAAGACGTGGTTGTCCCCGTCAGCACAGATGTACCATGGCGACTTCAGTCCTGTCAGCGTGGTGCTGTCAGTCACTGACCTTACCGCGTGACCCTGTCTGGTCAGCATGTGCACGGCAGCAGGACCGCCGTCATCTTCCTCACAACTGACCAACAAACGTCCGTAACTCTGTCCTGCTACGCCTACGTAAGTCCTAACAGTTTTAATCCGTGACGTCAATGTCAGTTTGTTTGCCACTTTGATTAGATAGATCAGGGGGGAAGTTGTTGCCAGGGCAACCAGGCCGTCAGACAACAGAGCCAGGCCTCGTGGTTTTTTTCTAAGGGTCAGAGAGGCAGACACTGTGTGAGGGGGAGCCAGGCCCATCATCTTCACCTTGTTGTTGCTGTTGTCCGCCATGATTAGGGTGTCGTTGGGCAGACACACAATGGCGGTGATGAAGGGTTTATTCTTGTCTGCTATTGTTGGCGTCGTTTTGAACAGATGTTGTGGGGTGGCCGTCATTGCGTTGACGCTGGGGGTGAAGGTGTGGGTGGTAGCAGGGGTGGCTGGGGGTAGTTGAGCTGAAGTGGAGGTGTGGGTGGAGGAGGAGGTGGGTGATCCTGCTGATGCCGTGGAGGTTAGATCTGAACTGTCTTCATCTGCGGAGAATTATCATTAACAAAAACATCATCATCATCATGAACAGCATCGTCGTCATCATCATCATCATCATCATCATCATCATCATCATCATCATCAACATCATCGATGTCATCATTGTCATCGTCATCACCATCATCATCAGCAGCAGCACAACCACAACCATTTTAACCATGTATGGTGCGTTATATATTTGTTACAGCTGTTAATTTAGCACCTTACCTTAACCTTAACCTTAAATCTCTCTGTACCAGGAGGACTGTCTTCATCTGTGGAGAATCATCATTAATAAAATCATCATCATCATCATCATCATCAACAGCATCGTCGTCGTCGTCATCATCATCATGTGTGGTGCGTTATATTTGATACAGCTGTCAATGTAGCACCTTACCTTAACCTTAACCTTAAATCTCTCTGTGCCAGGAGGCACATAAGGTATGGACGTCTCTCCTCCACTGTGTTCAGTCTGCAGCTGCATGGCGTACAACACTCCATGTTTTCCAGCCTGCGCCGTTTCTCTCCTTCTCCACCATCCGCCGCCATGTTGTTTTCGGTCGGCCTCTTTCCTTCTTCCCTCTGGTGTCCAACCAAGGGCCACAGCGGAGTCATCTTTCCTCTCCTTCCTCATTATGTGCCCAATCCAGTTCCACCTCAGTCTCCTCATCTCCTCGCTGATCTTTCCTGTTTCTGCCATCTCAAGAACTGTCTTACTGGAGACATGTTGTTGACATCGGATCTTGAAGATCCTCCATAGACACTTGGTCTGGAAGGTGTCAAGCTTTTCTTCCTCTCCTTTAGTCAGTTTCCAAGTCTCGCATCCGTAGAGTAGGACGGACAAGACAGGCTCTTGAAAAGGGAAGCTTTAGTCTTTCTGCCTATGTCGCTGGCTTGCCAGATGTTTGATAGCCGCTTCATCTGTGCGCTGGCAAAGGCTACTCTCTTCGTTGCATCAGCTGTGCCCTCCACCGTCCTTTGTCACATTTGCACCCAGATATGTGAAGCTCTCTACCTCTTCTCTACTTCACTTCCTCCAACTTTCAGCTTATTGTCACTCCTGCTGTTGGCTCTCATAGCTTTGCACTTCTTGACATTCAGATTCAGTCCAACTTTGGCTGCATTGTCTTCAAGTTTTGTTGTTTTGGTCTGAAGGTGATTATTGTTGAGGATAGGAGGGCGAGGTCATCTGCGAAGTCCAGGTCCTCCAACATGGTTGTGAAGTTCCATTGGATCCCGGTTCTCTCACCTCTCTACGGTTTTCCGCATGACCCAGTCAGTCACTAGCAGGAATAGGAATCCTGACATGCAGCAACCCTGCTTCACCCCGGGTCATCACTGGGAACCTGTTTCATTTTCATCAACTGCGGAGCACTGGAAGTCCTCATAAAGGGTCTTGACCATCCGGATCAGTTTCTGTGGGACTCCATACTGACGCATGATGATCCAAAAGCTGTCACCGTGTATGGAGTCAAAGGCCTTTCGAAGTCGACAAAGTGGATGCACAGCGTGGCATTCCATTCGTTGACTTTTTCCAGAATATTCCTGAGGATGAATATCTGGTTGACAGTTCCTCTGCATGTCGTGAAGCCGGCTTGTTCTTTCCTGAGTGAAGAATCCACTCCTGTCTGTAGCCTGCGAACAAGGATCCTGCTGAGCACCTTGCTGGCCAATGGCAGCAAGGTAACTCCCTGCCGGTTGCCACACTCCTGAAGGTTGCCTTTTTTTTTTTTTTCGAATTTTGCAAATTAGTCCTTTTGTCCACTGTGTAGGAACTGTCTCTTTCTCCCAAATGAGGTCAGAGGTCCGTTTGAGTTCTTGGCTGGTTTGCTCAATGTCTGCTTTGAGCATTTCTGCTGAAATTTGGTCTGCTCCAGGTGCTTTTCCGTCTCTGAGGGCCTTCAGCGCTGTTTTAATCTCCTGAATAGTTGGAGCTTCCACTGAGATGTCAAGCTCTTCTGTCTCTTCCTCTTCTTTTTCTGGTGGTTCTTCCGGTGCATTTCTGTTGAGCACTTCCTGGAAATGCTCTTTCCACCTCCCTAGCCTGGCGTCTTTGTTTCTCAACAGTTCTCCTTTCTTGTTCTTCACTGCTGCTGCTTGCTTGGTGCTCTGTCCTGTCAGCTGCTTCATTATACTGTATAGTTCTTTCTGCCTTCCATTCTCCGCTGCATTCTGTGCTCGTTCTGCTTTCTCTGACATCCACCCCCTTCTGTCCTCTCTCACACTCTTCTTCACCCTCTTTTCCTTCTCCTTGTATTCCTCCCTCATTCTGTTTTTGATTCTCTCTGAGCGGGTACTATCAATCTTCGTCTTCATTCCTTTCCTTTCGTCAAAGACTTTCCAGCTGTTGTCACTGATCCATGGCTTGCTTTTCCATTTTCTGAAACCGAGCACCTCTTCCGCTGACTTGACATATGCATTCTTTTGCCGCTCCCCCGCCTCCTCAACGTCTTGGTCTCTTCCAGCTTGCCCCTTACTGTCTTGCAGTACTTCTTCCTTGTCTCTTCATTGTTCAGACGTTCGACGTCTAGTGTCGGCTTGACCTTGTTATTTCTGCGTGAGCTGAGACGTAGTTTGACGCGATTCTTCACCAGAAAGTGGTCACTGTTGGCATCCACTCCCCTCCGTACTCGAGTCTAGTACAGACGATCTCCACTGTCCGCTGATCAAAAGATGGCCACTTTGATTCCTCACTCCTCCATCTACTGATACCCATGTTGCCTTGTGAATGTCTTTATGGGGAAATAAAGTTCCTGCTGTTACAAGCCCATTCAGCTGACAAAACTCGCACAGTCTCTCTCAATTGCTATTCTGTATTCCAAGTCCATGTACGCCCATAGTCCTCTCACACCCTCTGTTTTCATTTCCAACCTTTGTGTTGAGGTCCCCCATGACGATGATTATGTCATTCTTGTTGCAACCGTCAACTGCCTCCTGTAGTTCTTGATAGAACTGTTCCTTCTCCTCGTCTTCTCTCTCATTGTGTGGGGCGTACACTTGAATAATAGTCACTCTCCTGTACCTTGAGTAGAATCTGGCTGTTATGATCCTCTTGTTGATGGGGGTCCATTCCATGAGTGACTTCACTGCTCCCTGGCTAATCATGATGGCAACACCACCCTCGTGCAGTTCGTCATCTCCGCTGTAAATGAGTGTCTGTCCCGAAGCCATCCTGATCCTTCCTGCTCCTGTCCTGCACTCGCTAATTCCAAGGATGTCCAGCTGGTACCCCTCCATCTCTCGCGATCTGTGCCGCAGCTCCTTCTCTGTACATAGTCTTCACATTCCAATGTCCAATGGTAAAGGTTGTTCTGGGGGCTTGCTAAGGATCTCGTCGGACGGTGAGCTTCCCGAAGGCTTTGACCCATCGTCGTGATGGTGCCGGTGTCGGCGATCCCCGCTCCCCCCCCCTGGTCTTGATTCACATTGACGTTCGTAGTTTCTGTAACCGATTGATTTTATTTTTTTTTCCCAGGAGTAGGTAGTTAACCTCCTGCCCAACCCCCATGCTTGAAGGACCAGGGTTTTCTGTTGGGGTTTTCCTTCCCTAAGACTGCGTTGGTTCACGACTCCATTACGGAGTACCCTCCCATCCGCCACCCAGGAGGACGCGCCTCTACGCCGTGCAGTCCCCCGCGCGCGAGGTCAATTTAGCACCCCGTGGACATTTTGATGGCCCGGGGTATTTTTATCACCTCAGGACATTTTGTCACCCTGGAAATTTCATCACCCAGAAACATTTGTCTCCCTGGACATTTTATCGCCCCTGGGCATTTTGTCAGCCCTGGTAGTTTTTGTCATCCCTGAGCATTTTGTCACCCCTGGACATTTTGCTACTCGTGTATATTTGTCACCCCTGGGTATTTTGTTACCCCTGGACATTTGTCAGTCTTGGGTATTTTGCTACCCCTGTTCATTTTGTTTCCCCTGTACATTTTTCACCCAGGATATTTTGATACCCCTGTACATTTGTTACCCCTGGGTATTTTGTTACCCCAGTACCTTTATCACTCCTAAGTATTTTGCTACCCTTGTTCATTTTGTTACCCCTGTACATTTTTCACCCAGGATATTTTGTTACCCCTGTACATTTGTCACCCTGTCATTTGCTATCCCTGGACATGTTGTCAGCTCTGGAGATTTTGTCACCCGGGATATTTTTTGTAACCCCTGGACATTTTGCTATCCCTGGACAGTTTATCACCCCTGGATATTTTGTCAGCTCATGACATTTTGCCACTTCTGGAAATTCTGTCAGCTCTGGACATTTTGCTATCCTTGGACATTTGTCACACCTGGACAATTTATCACCCCCAGACATTTTGCTACGTCTGTACATTTGTGATCCCTGGACATTCTGTCAGCCATGGATATTTTGCTACCCCCAAGACATTTTTTTTCATCTCTGGACATATTCTTACCCTAGGACATTTGTCACCTCTGGACATTTAGTCAACACAGGATGTTTTGCTACCTCTGGACATTTTGTTGTTCCCGGATATTTGTCACAAGAACGTTCTGTTATCTGCCAACATTCTGTACCCCTGGACGTTTTGTTACTCCTGCACATTTTGTTACTCTTGGACCTGGACATTTTCTACCTTGGGATATTATGTCTGGACCTGATGACTTCAGTGCTGAGTTCTATAAATATGGTTCAGCAACATTCATTTTGCTTATGACAAAGCTGCTCAATAACTTATTTGATGCTGATATACGTTTCCACGTAGCCGGTCTGAATTACTTATCCAACCTTTACATTAAAAAGGGGATATTTAATTAACTCGCCAGATACCTACAGAGGTATTTCTCTCTCTCCTGAATATTAGCAGCAGTAAACTATACACTTATATTCTTAACAAACGATTGACAAGTTGGGTAGAAGAAAATTACCTCCTAAATGAATCAAAAGCAGGATCCAGACCAAAAAAATGTATGGTAGACCAAAGTTTGCCTTTATTGTCAGTAGTACACAAAACAGTTACCTAGTGGTAAGAAATTGTATGCATTTTTTTAAAGGCTTTTGATCTTATGGACAGAAAACAACTGTGGCTAATATTGCGCAAAAAAAAAAAAAATGTTACTCATGGAAAAAAAAATATTAAAGCGATTAGAAGCATTTACAGCGTTGTGACATCTAGAGTCCGTACTAGGCAGGGTGATACAGAAGCATTCTCATGTCCCCATGGGTTAAAGCAGGGAGATAACTGTAGCCCTCTTTTATTTACGTTATCTTAAATGAGCTTGCAAACGACATTACGCAATGTGACAAACATAGTATAAGTCTGACGTAGGAGTAATTCAGTTAAAAGGTTTAACCTTCTCATACTCATTAAAAGATATCGCAATGAAAGGTAAGAAAAACATCTTGGAAAATCTAGCATTTTATGGTCTCTAAGAGAATATAACTTTCATTGCCATATCTTTTAATGACTTTCATTGCCATATCCTTTAATGAGTATGAGAAGGTTAAACCTTTTGAATAAATTACTTCTAAATACGTATATTCATTTACAACCTCAAGCCGTTTACCATCATAAGACCACTTTTCCTTTGATGCAATATAGGCCCCATTTCTAAATATAATTAATGTTTGACTGTCAAGTTCAACCCATTCTAACTTATGGAGCAGAAATTTGGGGTCTCTCTGCAGACCATACAGCAGTTGAAAGAGTACATCTGTTTGTGATTAGACGTCTTTTTAAATTAATGTTAGTATACAGACACCCAGTACTCTATTATACTGCCAAAGCAACAGACATCCATTGTATATACAAATCTACACTAAAATGTATAAAGTACTGGTTAAACCTTACCCTGATGGATGAACACCGTATACCAAAGAAAGCTTATAATATGTTGTATACACTTCATTCCAATGGGGGAAAAAAAGGAACTGGGTCACTAAGGCTAGCAATACTTTATCTAAATATGATTTCCACTTTGTTTTCGACAATCACGGAGTAGGCGATATTAAATCCTTTCTTTCTGCTTTCAAACAAAGGCTGCTCGATTGTCATTTACCAGAACCAGACTCTAACTTAAGGGGTAAAGAAAAATACACTTTCAACTCATAATTTAGACAATTGTGTAATATTCCACAATATGTGTCTATATTAACAAAATTCTAATTTAAGAACATATTTTACAAGAAAAAAGGCTTGGTACGTCCCCGTTAAAGACGTACCTTTCCCGTTACTCACTACGTCGAAATGGAAATAGCCCCCCCCCCCCCCCCCCCCCCCCCTTTTTTTTTTTTTTTTTCTTCTTTTCAAATTGAAAGAAACGGAATTCCATTTAATTATACATACCAGAAAAAAATATTATTTAAAGCCAAATCCTTTTAAACTGACTCGGTTACTACTCAACCCAAGAATATGTATACCTCTTCCCTTGTATTTGTCAAAAGCGTTCAAACTCTGAAACGACTTAATCCATCATGCTTAACCTGTATCGCGATTTACTGTTTATGATTCAAGAGAGAGAGAGAGAGAGTGTGTGTGTGTGCGCGCGCGCATGGGAGGGTATGTATACAACGTGCGCGCTGATTGTGCACATGCGTAGAACTTTTGTTTTTTTTGCTTGTACTTCTCTAAAGTTGATTGCATTGACTGACATGTCAACGAGTTTTGGATGACTTCCCTTACCCTACCTGTCCCCGTTATGACATGGGCAAATGGCATATTTGTTAAATTAGTCGTTCGTGCGTCACTTCATTTCGTCGTTCTCTCTTCTCTTATCCTATCCTCTATGGCTTCAATCTCTCTCTCTCTCTCTCTCTCTCTCTCTCTCTCTCTCTCTCTCTCTCTCTCTCTTATCATATCCCCTATGGCCTCAGCCCCGTTCATCACTGACCGACAAGGTGTAACAGCTGATCCAGTTGTGTTCAGATCTCCTCCACAGAGTCCAGGTTGGGGCAGTGACGACATTCCCTGACGCCGCACAGACGTCCCTCCAAGGCCTGTCTCTTGACTTGCATTCTGACGCCAGAACCTTTTTCTTGGATGACGTAAATGTCCGGGTCTGTGCGTTGGATGACGTCAAAACGAGGCAGGAAGTGCTGATAATTGTCGAGGATCTGTTCGTCTGTTTGGATCCTGTCCAGCAGCTCCTGTCCCAGAGACACGATCTCCTGCACCACGGTCTTGACTTGCAGCTTATCTCTGGATGCCCGCTGCAACAGATCCAGCTGCTTCTTCACCCACTCCTCCCACTCCTTCACACCTCTCGACGTATCATGTGACTGGGAGTCAGGGAGGTTGCAGATGCTAGACAAGGACGATGTGGACATTACAGAAGAGGATCTGGGTGTGGGTGTGTGGGTGTGGCTTGAGCCTCTGAGGGGGCGTTTCTCAGAGTCTGTGACAGCTGGCGAAGAACATGGTCACTGGCCGTTCGACTCCTGCAATGATTACCCGAGCAGACGTCACAGTAATACTCCTGACAATCCAGGCAGACATTGGCAGCCTCTTTGTTGGGGCAGTTCAGACACGGGGTGTCTGTGGCTCTGTCCAGCTCTTGAAGGACCACCTTGTCCATGATGGGGTCTGTCCCCATCTGCTGGGCAAGCTCACTAACCGTCATGTCCAGGTCCCCCGGCAAGTCCAGCCGTTGACCACACTGCTGACAGGCAGCTCGTAGGCCCCGCTGTCGCAGTACGTCATGGAGACATTTCCGACAGACGACGTCTCTACACGGCAGAATGACAGGGCCAAGACAGAGGGACCCACACAAGGGACAGTCAGTGGCAGTGGGGTGGGAAGATGGTCCTCCTGTTGCCACAGTGACGTGTAGGTTTCTGACCAAAAGGAGTAAAGACAAAGATACATCACAATGACGGTTTCATGTTTATTCATGAACTAAACGAGAGAGAGAGAGAGAGAGAGAGAGAGAGAGAGAGAGAGAGAGAGAGAGAGACTACTGTCTATACATGATTCAGTTTTCATATTTCTTTTTTCACTATTTGAAATTTACTTTAGTCTGTGAATGCAAAAGGAGGTGTCTGAGTGCACACCGGGTCAAATACTCCCCCCCCCCCCCCCCCCCAGAAAACCCACACAAACAAAGTAAAAACAAAGCAAACAATGGTCATGACAGATGACGTCAAGTGACATACAAGCAGATCAAGTCACCATGCCCATGGCTTCCCCCCGACTCGCACAGCTCTTTGAACTTTCTTTGCCATATTAAAGTATGACCAAACGTTGTTATTCCCATGGAATCCGGCAGACACTCAAAAAAGTGAAACAACTACAGGTTGTACACATTATCAATAACGAAATGAGTTCCCTTTGTTGCTGTTGTTGTTGTTGATGATGATGATGATGATGAAGATGATGTTGTTGTTGTTGCCGTTGTAATTTCGCGAAGTGAGGGCTCACTCGGGAACTTTCCTCCTATGTTTTAGCTAAGCGCAACATTCGCCGGAGAAAAGCACTAGCAGTTACCCCTTTTAAATGTGTCACGCTTCCCTCTTCGTTCTATCCTCGTGTATAATTCATATGCCATGACTCCCTGTCAGGCCCTGTTCACGGCAAACAACCGCCATTTCAGTCGCAGTCACAGACGTTGGACTAAGAGTTGTGTCAAACGTGAGATTTGTAGAGATCTGCTACACTTGGTCTGCCAGCAGCCATGTGCAGAGCAACACTGACATATACCTATGTCATCACAAAAGGAGTTCATTTTTTGTACATGTAAAAACACCTTCCATTTAAAAAAAAAAAAAAAAAAAAAAAAAAAAAAAAGGACTGCACTTTGCACAGCCATAGCAATGGCTAAACTTCAGGTCGGCCAATATCTGACCCAATGGCCCGTAGCCTACTTGGTGTCCTCCTGTTGGAGCGCCAGACAAAGCAGCGGTCAGAAGAGACATATTCAGATCATCACCGTCTTCTCTGTGATACCCTTGCCGAACAGACCATAACGGCATTGTTTGTAAAGCGTCCGTCCTTCCTTCACTGGTATGGAGAATTTTGTCGTCTGTTGCACTGCTAAACGGCCCATCAGCGTAGAACATGACGTCATTTACAGATGACGTCTCCTCAGTCTCAAAACTTGGATGAGGGTGTGTGAAGACACGTATAAATCTTACAAGGACAACAGTGATGCTGAAGCATCACATCACCCTCATCATGACAAAGGAGGAGGAGAGGAGAAGAAGAAGAAGAAGAAGGGAAGAAGGACAAGGGAAGAAGGACAAGAAGAGTGACAATGATCACGAGGCGAAAGAAAAAAAAAAAAAAAAGGAGGGTGGTGTGTGTGTGTGTGTGTGTGTGTGTGGGGGGGGGGGGGGGGGGGGGGGGGGAGAGATGTGAGAAGAGAAGGTGCGTTTGAGAAGAATTCAAAAGACAGGAGGAAGATTGAACCAAACAGACAAGGATGAGGAAGAACAAGAGACGTGAGGGATGGACGGGAACTTGACATGGAAAACAAAGGAGGAATATGGTATGTTTTAGGGAAAACCATTCCAAATAAAACTCAAAAACAAAGGGCCAAACCCAAAACAACAGAGTATGGGGTGGAGAGAATAAAAAGGAGGCAGGAACCTCCTGTCACTATGTCACACTTCTATGTAGGGTAAAGCAAAATAGGAACTGTAGAAAGTGATATCAGGTGCAGGAGAATGAAAGAAGTTGAGATCTGGAAAACGAAAGTATTATCACGTTTGGAAATTATAAATAAATAAAAAATGAAGGTATATTAGTGTCTGTGTGTGGCGCGGAGAGGGGTGGGGGGGTGGGGGTGGGGGGGCTTGAGTGTGAGTGGATGGGTGGGTGCATGCATGCGTGGATATGTAGGTTATTTGGGTGGTGGGTAGAAGTATGGTAAATACTGTGCGTTACCTCTTTAGAGAATAAGCACAAGTAGAAATGATAGAAGACAAAATTACATTCACTGGTTGGGTGTAGGCTATAAGAAAATTAAACACAGTATGTTATCTCTAAAAGAAGAATCACAAGCAGGAATGAGACAACACTTACATTCAATGGGTGGGTATAGGGTAGAAGCAAGGTAAATACTGTATGTTACATCTATAAAGAAGAATCACAGGCAGGACTGACAGAAAACAAGTGCATTCAATGGGTGGGTATAGGGTAGAAAGTAAGGTAAACACAGTATGTTACCTGGTAAAGAAGAATCACAAGTAGGAATACGAGAAAACAATTACAGGGACTGGGTGGGTATCGTAGAAGCAAGGTAAATACTGTATGTTACCTCTATAAAGAAGAATCACAAGCAGGAATGAGAAAACAAGTACATGCAATTGGTGGGTACAGGGTACACAAGGTTAAAAAACTGTATGACACACCTATACACAAGAATCACACAGGGACACACAATTCATTCCCTGGGTCACAGAATTACACGAAGTCAAGGTGGAGCCGTCCAAACTGGTGGTTGATCAGTTCGCTAAAGAGAGTTGAAAGATTTCAGGCAAAAAAATCTGGAAAACAGCATCAAGAGATTTGATTTTTTCCCCCCAAAAAAAAATCAACACATTTTTTAAAGGCCACACAAAAAAAAAAATGAAAAAGAAAAAGAAGAAGGGCCGAATGGGGCTATGAGTGTGTTCTCGTGGGTTTAATATCCTTCCACTACAGTGATTCAGACATTTTTGTGTGTGGGTGAATGAAGTATGTAAGTGATTGAGTGTGTTAATACGTTAATGATAGAATATGACATCACCCACCCACACCCACCCCCTTCCCTCTATCATTTAATCAAAACAAAACTAAGTAACTGAGTAGAAATAAGATCTAAAGATAAAGGCTAATTGAACTATTTAACAAACATTTGCAAACCGACTCAACAACACAAGAACTGTTTGAAATACTTGGTTTAGAAATTGTAAATGAAATGAGACAGGGAACAGTACACAATAAACAGTAAACAAGTGGGGTAGTTTTTGCTCCCATAAAAAAACCTAACACAGAGCAACTTTTATTCAAGACTGGCATAGCCTTTCAAACTTGAATAAAGTCAGACAAATACAAAGACGAACAATCTAATAGGGGGGGGGGGGGGGGGGGGGGGGGGGGGGGGACAAAGCGCAGGCCAACAACTTAATTGTTTTCATAGTAATAACTTGGAAAAACTTTGGACTTAAGAAGGGGGAGGGGGTGGGAAGGTTGAAGATGGAGAAACTGGGAACATGAATTTAAGAAAAATATATTGTAGATATGAAAACTCTTCACTAGCTGCATAAGGGAACCATTGCAATCCCTTTTGAGGACAGATATATTTGTATTGCCTGCTCCGATGGCCTTTCGTCCGCTGGGTCGGAACTCATCAGGGAGACACGGCTGGTTGTATCTGCGCTCCTGGCGTCAAATAGAGACACACCACAGTTCATAATACCGTGGATACTTGGTAAGGGTAAGGAAGTCGATCCATCAGTGTAACCATCAATACCCGAATTTGTAAAGAGTTCTCTTGCTCTTTGGCATTGAATTAGAAAATGACTGATACTTAGGGTTCCCCACACATACATTTAACGTTATGACAATATTTTGTTTTCATGCGTTCAAACGAAATCTATTTTCCCTTTGTACCCATCGCTAAACTGTAAACAGTTGTGATAATATTGGACGTCTGAGTTCATCAGTAATGTTTTAACTTTTTCTCTTGACGTTGAATTTATAATTGAAAAATATTCTTTCAAATCTAAAGGAATGTTAAGTGGTATTGCGTAACTGATATTTTGAGCTGTTTTTTTCTTGCAAGTTGATCTACGCGCTCGTTGGGTACAATACCACAATGAGAGGGGATCCAACAAAAAGTAACAGTAATGCCTTTCATGGATAAAAGATGAATGAAATGATGAATTTCTAATACCATATTAAGACGAATTGAAGGACATGCAGACTTAATCGAGTGGATTGCTG
Source organism: Conus betulinus (assembly GCA_016801955.1). Lineage (NCBI taxonomy): Eukaryota > Metazoa > Mollusca > Gastropoda > Neogastropoda > Conidae > Conus > Conus betulinus. Next base: position 41,259 of record JADBJO010007455.1, on the reverse strand, counting down.
CTTTCGAATCAGCGCCTATCATAATTTGAGAATTATTTATTGGAAAATTTAGGATGAAATCTAATGACTTAAGTATAAACAATTAATTCGGCACTAAATATCGATAACTACCAAGATAGAAGAGCTATTCTATTTTGAAACTAGGGGTTATGAAGGCTGCTCCCGTGTTATCATTATTTAGCACGGAGCCATCTGCAAAAATTTTCAAATGGTGATTGTAGTTACTTTCTAATGAGTGTAGACAGATGTTCTTAAAGTATGTGGACAATCCTTTTTTGATGCATCTGCATAATCTATATCAAAGGAGGCATTACTTTGTTCCCATTTTGGAATAGGTGAATACATGGGCTTTGGGGCAATGTTGTTTTTATCTATTTTGGGTATCCTTTAGAAGATCGGAGGAAAACGAGTAAAATAAACCTTGTTGATAGTATATTTTGGGCACGTTTTCCGAAATCCTCCAGAACATGGACCAAATAGAATATCCATGTGTCTGTGGAAAGCGTTTCGCTACCACCCATGGCATGAAGATCCACAGAACAAAGATGGGATGTGTGAAGACTCATCTGAATGAACAGCAGCGCACTGCATCAGCAGATAAGACGTCGGAAGACCAAGCCCAGGATTTAAACCACAGTGCCAAGGACATCCACGCTGTTGGTTCGGATGAGGAATTTGCACAGGCCCTCGATGCCATGCGCCTGAAAATCAACCTGCCACGAGCAAACGAAACTGAAGATTGGGAGAAACTGGATGCAAAAATCGTCCAAAGACTCGATGCACTGTTAGGGAAAAGCACCCTAGAACACAAAACGACACCATTTCCACGTGTGTTTCAGAAACTGTTAAATGTATTTTAGAAATGGTTAATTGTATTTCAGATATGTGAAATGTATTTCAGAAAGTGTTAATTGCATTTCAGAAACATTATTTGTAATTCCGAAATGGTTAATTGTATTTTAGAAACGTGATTTGTATTTCAGAAATGGATAATTGTATTTCAGAAGCGTTAAATGTGTTTCAGATAAGGTTAAAATGTATTTCAGAAAAGGTGAATTGTATTTCAGATTGGTCAGTTGTATTTCAGAAAAGGGTTAAATGTATTTCAGAAAATGTTAATTGGATTTCGGAAAGAAGTTAATGTTCAAGCAAAGTTGTCCAAAATTGACGTAACTTACATGACAGCTTTCCCCCCATCATTGTCTGAAAATGACGTCAGTGTTTGACAATTACGTCAAAGCTAGGCCAAGTTTTTTTTTTTTTTTTTCATGGGCTAATTCATCAAGGAAGACCAGCAGGGGTGCCCACTGGCCAAACAGTGTTCACTGGTGCAATGAGGAAGACAATACAGGACATGCTTTCAATACTAAAATATAACACAAATATCATGAGATTTTACTAATGGATCAATGCCACATTCTTTACAAAAAAGATGATGGATGCAGCTCTTAATCCTCCCCCCCCCCCCCTCCCCCATCTGTCCTCTCTCTCTCTCTCTCTCTCTCTCCTCTCTCTCTCTCTCTCTCTCCTCTCTCTCTCACACACACACACACACACACACACACACACACACACACACACACACACACACACACACACAATAGGTCTGTTCCTGAACATAAATGTAATTAATGACGTAACATGTATAATCAAGAAAAAACAGCTAAGCCAACAAAATGAATTTCAAAGACAGCTGTTCCGTGTGTCAGATTCCAATGTTAAGAAAACGTGTTGTGAGGTGTTTTCCCTGCCGGCATCTTCTGCACGAAAGCTGTAGCATCGGACTGTTTGAACAATGGGGGCGAGCTGCCCGATTTGCCGTGAAGAGGTAACCCACAGTGAAGTTGTAGAACGGAGTACATACACTGGACACACGGACAAGGAAAGAAGAATTACTGTGGAAGCGGCCAACCGTGGAGACGATTGGAGGACTTGGGCAGATACCCTTGGTGTCAAGTATAAAACTGCGTACACGTGGGTGCGGTCAGGCGAGCCTTTAGGAAAGGTAAAGGTGGGAAGAAACCAAGAAAAGCTTGATGACGATGAATATAGAACCATGTTGAGCTGGGCTGAGAAAGACCCCTCCATAACGCTAAAGCGGCTCCAAAGTGCTGTTCTCACAACCTTTCACAAGAGTGTGTGCACCACCACCATTGCTAATGTTCTCCAGGGCCATCTGTACACCATCAAGAAAGTTCACGAGATGCCTGTCACCATGAACAGTGAGGAAAATAAACAAAACGCCAAGAGTACGTCAGGAGCATCAGCCGGTACATCCGCGAGGGCAAGCAGATCATCTGGCTGGATGAGACAAACTTTAACCTGTGCATCTTGCCCTCAAAAAATGAAAAAAGAAGCATTTCAAACACAAAAAAAACCCCCCCACACCCCAACCATTAACCAAACACCCACCTGTCACACAATCCATTCCAAGCACTCTACACACCCAGTGATAATGATGACAAATACCCAATAATAATAGCAATAACAATAGTAACGAATGATAATGATTGAAAATAATAACATTACAATTCAAATATAACACAATGCGCACATACATACATTTGCATTGTCAAACATTACATCTATCGAATAGCATGATCTGAAAAAGATAGAAATACAGAACATATAATAATCACACATAGAAATCAACATGATAGTAAATCAATATTAAAACCAAGCATCTGTTCCGGAAGGGGGCGTACAGCACACATTTTTGCGCCCTCCAGATTCGCTTTGACTGACATGACAATAGACTGTGGGGATTAATTGTGGGTCTCCCTTCAGCATGAAGTTTGTTTACATGCAGTTTAGTGTTCAGTCAACTGTTTACTTTCTTACAAACTGAATTAAAGAGTTGAAAAAGTTTTAAAACACTGCTCTGCGGAATGAAAAGGGAAAGGATGTGCCATCACGCATGCGTATGCTTGTCTTGCATGTAACTGTGTCTGGCTGTGTAAGAGTGCATGCATATGCGCATGGATGGGTCAGATTGAGGCTAGAAAGGGGACTACAGACTAAAAATTGTTTATGATTCACTTTTCAAAAGTGTTCCAACAGTCGTCTTGATTGACAACGGACCAATGTACCAATTTGTGTGTTATTACGTTTACTGGTTTGGCAGATACATGGAAAACAGTGTTTTCTGAGGCAGTTACCGGCTGTTGTAACGGTTATTTTTGAAATGCTCATTTTTGAAAAGTACCCTATGAAAATCATTAGTTTGTAATGATCCTACTCACCACATTTCAAGAAAATCGGCCCAGTCATTCAAAAGCCGTTAATGACCGTTTTTAACGGTTTTTCTGTGAAGATTCCCTTTCCA
>JADBJO010007455.1:35590-37051 GCA_016801955.1 Conus betulinus | reverse complement strand
AGTGTGGACAAAGGAGTTCTTGAGCAGCATTTGAGGAAAACATACTCTGACTCACAGAGCAAATCACCACTCAACATTCAAGGTCTGGTGTGACCAACCAACCCCGAAGAACAGTTCAATGACAAGCCTCCAACGTTGGCGGAAATCAAGAAGGTGGCCGACAAAGCCAGAGCCAAATCATCACCAGGGCCAAATGGAATACCTTGCCAGCTGTACTAGTAATGTCCCAAGGTGCTGGAGTGGCTCCACAGGCTGCTGCGTTCAGCTTGGAGAAATCAGATCAGCGGCCAGTGGAAGACGGCAGATGGTGTGTACATCCCCAAAGAGCAAATCTCAAGTGACATCAGCCAGTTCAGGCCAATATCACTACTGAACGTCGAAGGGAAATCTCCTCCTTCTCGGTCATGGCAGCAAGGCTGGCCAAGTACCTCATGGAAAACAAGTACTTGGACGTGTCAGTCCAGAAAGGTGGCATCCCAGGCGTGGCTGGCTGTGTAGAACACGCCACAATGATCTGGGACGCAATCCAAAGAGCAAAAACAGAGAAGAGAGACCTGGACATAGTGTGGCTTGATCTGGCAACCGTATATGGATCTGTACCCCATGAGATGATAAAGTTGGCTCTTGAGATGTACCATGTGCCAAGGAACATCCGCGACATGCTCAAGAAGTACTTCAATGGCTTCTCAATGCGTTTCTCTACCAAGGGGTACACAACAGATTGGATCGACTTGGAAGTGAGCATTGCAATGGGCTGTGGAATTTCCCCAATACTGTTCGTGTTGGCAATGGAAGTCATCTTGAAAGCAGCAACAAGCAACGCAAGACAAACAGACCTTAGCGAGATGCCCCCTCTCAAGGCCTTCATGGATGACACTACAGTGAATTCATCCAGAGAAGACGAGACACGTCATGTGCTGGAGAGGCTGGACGACATAGTTGCCTCATCCAGAATGAAGTTCAAGCCAAAGAAATCACAGAGTCTCTCACTGAGGAAAGGAAAAATGGCTGAATCTGTGGTCTTCAGTGTTGCCAACCAGACCACTCCAACAGTCACAGAAGAGCCAGTCAAGAGCCTTGGAAGATGGTATAATGATACGCCCAAAAGACACACAAAGAGCAAAAGAAACCAAGCAGATGTCGAAGAAAGCTTGGAGACTATTGACCAGTGTGGGCTCCCTGGCAAATACAAGGTCTGGTGTCTGCAGTTCATGCTGATACCAAAGCTCCTATGGCCTCTGATGATATACGACATCTGCACCAGCATAGTGGAGGCAATGGATTCCAAAATCAACAAGTTCACAAAGAAATGGCTTGGTATCCCACCCTGTCTGACTGACATAGCGCGCTGTACTGTCGCCAAGCAAAGCTGAAACTACCACTGAAATCCATCCTGGAGAATACAAAGCAGGGAAGATCAGACTTCAAAGCATGCTGGAAGACTCAGGAGACAAGGTGTAG
>JADBJO010007455.1:25590-28090 GCA_016801955.1 Conus betulinus | reverse complement strand
AATCGAAATATTCGTTAAGTTTGGAATGTTCACCTGTCCTCCGGAATTGATTCAAAGTCGTGTATTTATCCTGCTTTGACTGTTCACATTCTTCATCCCACCAGGTTGGCTGCGTGCGTGGTTCCTTTTCTCTTATTTTTGATCTCATTGGTTCTGCAACCTTTTGTATATACGAAAAAACAACCCAGTCTGATCCTGCGTTCACCCCTGCATCTAAACGCAGACACGAAATTTGTCCCATTCCGACTCCTTTTCCGTGACAGTTTGAATGTACTGACTGTGGAATTGTTCATTATAAATAAACCGTACCCTGTCTTCAAGTAAAACATCCTCGTCCTCGATCACATTGCTATTTTCAGAAAAAAGTCAAATACGGAAACCAAAGGGAAATGATCTGACTCACTTCTATTTACGACAAACATATCAGTAATGTGATGAAATAAAGAAGCTGAGCAAATAAAATAGTCTACTGTGCTCATACCCCTGTTTGCCACACAGGTTATTTCCCCTTCCTTATCGCCTTTTTTCCGTCCATTTACAATATAAAGGTCATGTTCTTTTAACATTTCTACAAGTTTGTGTCCAAATTTTATTCGAATTTGGGTCTTTGGATCTCCTTTCTTCCGGTATTGTTACTACATTGAAAAATTCATACACTGGGGGATACTAAAACCTGATATGTTTGCAAATCTTAAATCAATGTCAGTGAACCGCCCAGGGAAACGTGGACAAACGAGTCACAAGACAAATCACAACGCGTTTCGACCTCTTAGGTCTTCTTCAGGTGAAAACAAACATGAAACAAATAACGAAAATACACTTAGCTTTGATCGCTTCAGATTGCTTCTGTGTTCAGCGCAAGGAAGTATCCCCCAGTGTATGAACAGACTGATTCTTCTAATCGCGTTCAAACTGCTATTTATGTTCGTTAAGAACTAGACCACTGTCAGCGAACTTCACCTGCCCCTCTGGAAATTGACTCTGTATCATCATGTGCTGTTGTTGTCAGATTTTCCTCATCTTTTGTTCTTAACATCGCTTCTATATATTTACCTAGAGGTCCAGATGATATTCAACGCCTTCTTCCTTGCGCTGAAACACAGAAGCAATCTGAAGCGATCAAAGCTAAGTGCATTTTCGTTATTTGTTTCAGTTTTGTTTCACCTGAAGAAGACCTAAGAGGTCGAAACGCGTTGTGTTTTGTCTTGTGACTCGTTTGTCCACGTTTCTCTGGGCGGTTCGCTGACATTGATTTAAGATTTGTTTAGAATTCCGCCTGCTGCAGTCGTTTCACTTTGCAACCTGATATGTTTGGTAAAGCACTTTTGTTGACGTTCAGAGACTGAAGGGAGTAAAATTTGGTAGCTGTTATGGACCAAATACTGATTAAGGTAAGCAAGGTTTCTGGCAAGAGAGCGAGCGTTCCGTTGAAGTATGTTAATATTTGACACTTTGCATTTGTTCATCTTTATGTTTTGAAAGTTCAATTTAAGTACTAACTAATCATAACACAAATGAAAATAGTAATAATCACAGTTAAATATCAGCTAATCTTAACAGCCGAAGATAAAATAAATGAAATGAAATTGCGGAGATGTCCACTGTAATGTCAGTAGAACAAGAGCGAGGGAAACGCTGGAGGATAAAATCCATAGCCCCTTTGATGTTGATGACGGGAAGATATCCTCCTAGCTCTTTCCCAAAACAATCGATGGAGGTACTGCCCTAAGTTCTTTGCAAGAACGCACGCTCCTCTTGAAGTGGGGTGGATGTCGTCCCGACAGTGGAGCCTGTAGTCACTGGCCCGCAGGTTGTCATGGCTGATGAAGGTAATGTCATCTTCAGAGACGACCTTCGACGTTGCAAAGGCATTCAGTAGTTCACGCTTGATGTTGTGGGTCTTCATTCTGACAGGCGCCACTTGGCTTAGCGCTATCTGTGCCTTCGGGAACTGCTGCTTGATGTTCAGAATACATCTGTATAGGTTTGTGCTGATGTCTGATGGTTCCTTCGACTTGATGTCGTTAAGTCCAACGTGCAGAGCAATGCGGTCTGGCTCAGAATGGAGTTGTTTCTTTGCTTCTTCCATTGCTGCTTTACAGTCATTGATTAACATTTTCGTCAGCATCACGCATTACCGCACTGTTGACGTGTAATATAACATTATCAGTGGTACGCATTACCGCTGTGGCGACGTGTAATATAACATTATCAGTGGCACGCATCACCGCTGTGGCGACGTGTAATATAGCATTATCAGTGTCACGCATCACCGCTGTGGCGACGTGTAATATAACATTAACAGTGGCACGCATCACCGCTGTGGCGACGTGTAATATAACATTATCAGTGGGCACGCATCACCGCTGTGGCGACGTGTAATATAACATTATCAGTGGCACGCATTACCGCTGTGGCGACGTGTAATATAACATTATCAGTGGCACGCATTACCGCTGTGGCGACGTGTAATATAACATTATCAGTGTCACGCACTTCT
>JADBJO010007455.1:15000-18764 GCA_016801955.1 Conus betulinus | reverse complement strand
AGTTTATCTACACTTATACAGCGTTGACTGAAAAGATGCCACTGCCACACCTGGGCTGGCTTCTTGTGCAAAGAAGCATCAATAAGAAGAAATTCTCATCAAACAAAACCAAACATAAAGAAAGAAGACAAGAAGCAAATCAAAACAAAAAAAACAACAACAAACAAAACAAAAAAGGGGGGAAAACAACGCAAAACAAAGTGAAAGAAAAAAAACAAAGAAAAGAAAAAAAAACAAAAAACGAAATAGAAAACAAAGCAAAACAAAAAGGCAAAAAACAAAACACAAACGAAAACGAAATTAAAACGAAAATAAAAAGACAAAAGCCAAAACAAAGCGAAACAACACCAAAACAAAACGAGAACGAACGACACAAAACGAAAACGAAACGAAACAAAACGAAACGCAAGGAAACACACACACACAAACACACACACACACACACAACACACCAACACCACACACACAGAGAGACAGAGGAGAGAGAGAGACGAGAGAGGATTGGGAGAGAGAGAGGAGAGAGAGCGAGAGGGCGAGCGCTCGCGCAATCCAAACTGTAGGATGAGAAGCAGAAAACAGAGAGAGAAGGGAACACACACACACACACACACACACACACACACACACACACACACACACACACTCTCTCTCTCTCTCTCTCTCTCTCTCTCTCTCTCTCTCTCTCTCTCTCAAATGCATCATTGAAGTTGATACAATTTAAAATGAAGTGCTAACGCATGAAGAACACACACACACACACACACACACACACACACACACACACACACACACACACAACACACACACACACACACACACAGAGGCGCGTTTGTTTGTACGCGGGCATGCGTGTATATGTTCGTGTTGTAAGTGTAACGGATGATTCAGTCAGTATTTTTTTTTAAATCAATAAAAGAAAAGTGAATCAAGCGATGGTGGTCAATCAGTCAATAACATTACGAAAGGAAACCAGAAATATAATATTTTCATCATAGCACATGATAACATATTTACATAGATTCTATGGTCAAACATCGTTATTGTTGATTGATAACAGAACAACCATACATAGATTCTATGATGAAACATCATTATTGTTGGTTGATAACAGAACAACCACACATATATTAAACCACAAGAAATCATCGCCATGTAAATGATAACAACACTACTACGTGCACAGCATAGATGAAAAGACGGTCAGACAGACAGACCGACCGACAGACAGACCGACAAGGAGAGAGAGAGAGAGAGAGAGAGAGAGAGAGAGAGAGAGGGAGAGAGAGGGGAGAGAGAGATACAGAGAGGGAGATAGGATAGATAGAGAGATAGTTAGATAGATAGATAGACAGATAGATGCATAGATAGACAGACAGATATAAAAATATCATGAAGTGTACATAATTATAACAGTACAAATATACATAATAGCAGTACAAGTGTGCATACTAACAGGACAAGTGTACATATACTGCAGATCGTAACACTGGCGTCTCAACCATGCGCTTGCACAATACACAACAAACAAACAGGAAAAAAATCATCATCATCATCATCATCATCATCATCATCATCATCATCATCATCATAATGATAACGATAACGCTCTCGTGAGAGCTTCTCTTTCTGAGGACTCTCTCTGCTGCCACGCTCTCCACGAGTTTCTTTCTACTCTGCTATAATAATAATAGTAATAGTGATGATAATAACAACAGTAGTAGTAGTAGTAGTAGTAGTAGTAGTAGTAGTAGTAGTAGTAGTAGTAACGTTAATAATAATAATAATAATAATAATAATAATAATAATAACATCAATATTAATAATAAATATAATAATGAACAAATAAACAACGTTCACATACCGCACACAATGATGATCATTCTCAAAGAAAATCGATGCACTCCCCACAATTATACACACACAATCATGATTATAGTTATTGACTAATATGTGCACAGACTACATGATATGAATATCAACAAATTGTATGTATGCATACAACGCACCCTAATATTTTAACAAATGTATGCATGGACAACATTGCATAAATTACTGACATGTAAGGTCCCATGTATCTTGCAAAAGAACATTTAACCAAATCAGTTCACTGAAAACAACTGTTGTGCATGAAACATATGGTGAAGGTTTAGAGGTTGTGCGTTTGCGGGTGGGTGCAGATGGGTACATGTCTGTATGGCCACGTGTAATAATCATGAGCTGTCTTTGTCTCTATCTGTCTGTCTGTTCCTGTCTGTCTCTCTCTCTCTCTCCTCTCTCTCTCCTCTACTCTCCGCTCTCTCTCTCTCTCTGTAGGGTATCTGTGCTTGAGAGAGAGAGAGAGAGAGAGAGAGAGAGAGAGAGAGAGGAGAGAGCTCTACAGTGTTGATGTTTAAATACTACTTGAGCAGATAGTTCTCCAACCTACATAAATCAGATACCCACCACGATCACCGAAAAAAGAAAGGGGTGGTTGAGTTGGAGGTGGGGATATATAAAACCCTGAGTAATTGCGCAGCGCTTTTTAGGTATAGTCATACTTTAGTTGAAGTCGTGTGCAAAAAACAGTGACTGCTGTTTGTTGTTGTTGAAACTGACAAACTGGCGGTCACAATGAATAACACGGTGTTCAGTATAGTAACGTTGTTTGGTGTAGGGATGACAAACTGTCAATCACAATGAATGACACGGTGTTCAGTAGAGTAACGTTGTTTGTATAGGGATGACAACTCTCAATCATAGTGAATGACACGGTGTTCAGTATAGTAACGTTGTCTGGAGTACGGGTTGATAAACTGTCAATCTCAGTGAATGGCACGGTGTTCAGTATAGTGACGTTTTGGGTGCACGGGATGACAAACTGTCAATCACAATGAATGACACGGTGTTCAGTATAGTAACGTTGTTTGGTGCACGGAGGGATGACAAACTTTCAATCACAATGAATGACACGGTGTTCGGTGTAGTAACGTTGTTTGGTGTAGAGATGACAAACTGTCAATCACAATGAATAACACGATGTTCAGTATAGTAACGTTGTTTGGGTGCACGGGATGACAAACTGTCAAGCGCTTTTGCCCTTGCTGTACTGCAGGGTCGAGTTCTGAGTCCAGTGTTTGCGACACTGGTGGATGCGTTCATACATAATACGTTGTATACCATAGATGGCACGTTGTATACTATAGATGACACACTGTATATTATCGATGACACGTTGTGTACTATAGATGACACATTGTATATTATAGATGACTCGTTGTATACCATAGGTGACACGTTGTATACTATAAACGACTCGATGTAAACTATAGATGACACAGTGTATACTATATAGATGACTCGTTATATACTATGGATGGCACGTTGTATACGACAGAATTCACGTTGTATACTATAAATCACTCGTTGCAAAGCATAGATGGCCCGTTGTACAATATAGATGACACGTTGTACACTATAGAAAGAGAGGTTATGAAGCTTTCATTGCAAACAAAAGCAAAACACACACACACACACACACACACACACACACACACACACACAAACGCGCGCGCGCGCGCGCGCGCGCGCGCGCGCGCGCGCACGCACACACACACACACACACACACACACACACAAGCACGCACGCACGCACGCACGCTCTCTCTCTCTCTCTCTCTCTCTCTCTCTCTCTCTCTCTCTCTCTCTCTCTCACTCTCTCTCTCTCTTCCACAGGCCCTGGTGGGCTTGAACAAACCTGTGATGCCAGATTCAGACATATGCATTAA
>JADBJO010007455.1:5000-10000 GCA_016801955.1 Conus betulinus | reverse complement strand
TATCTTCCTAACCTTCACTAAGTTTGGCTCAGTCCACACATTCTCTTGCGTGGGATCCGTCGTTAGTATTGAGGGATCCGATCCAAACCAGAAAGCCTCACCCTTCAAGGGCAGCAGCAAAACCAGCCACAGCACTGCCCAGACTAGCATGTGCATGAAAGGGCAAGAACATCTCCATGGAACCCAGGATCAGATACCTAACTGCACTCATGTATATTCCATCTTCCTGTACGCATTCAAGACATGAAACATAATGACGGATCTGGAAAGGAGAATCCAGACCTTAGATATCAGATGGTACCGCCAGATACTCTGAAACATCAGAGAGACTGTGATCACGTCACCACAGACCAAACGTGTCAAAGAATCAACCAGTACATAGGATCCTACGGAATTCTGACGTCGGTGACAACACGAAAACTACCTTGCCATGGCCATGTGATAATACTTGCCAGAACGCCCTTCTAGGGGACAGTTAAACGGGGGGGGAAACAGAGGGGAATGAGGAAAAAATGACTGACAGCAACGCACAGCAGATAGGAAAACAAATTGTACAGGTTCAGGCCCTGTCACACAACCCACGGAACTGGGGAAGTTGGTGAACTGTTCTTCAATGTGGTACCCCCAGTGACTACCCGATAGAGTTGAGAAGAGGAAGGAGGAAGAAGAAGAAGAGAAAAGACAAAGAGGATTGGCTATCATCTGCTAGGAACACAGGTCTTTGACAGTATGTGCTTGAGTGGGTGAATGGGGAATAAATAAATGCAACTCATAATGAACCTTCAGCAAGCTATAGTCTCCAAAGAAGGAGACCATCTCCAATGGGGAGAAAGCTCACTAACATATAACTCCTGGTCAGATACCGGTATTTAGAAACCTGATTGTTTCTCCTCAGTGACCGCGGAAAGTGGTAATTTGACTCCTCTGCCTTTTCGGTTTTAAGAAGAATGCTATACCAAAAAAAAGGCTGGTGTGCAATACCATAGTATGTTTGTTGAATTTTTCAAAAAACTAACTAAAGGTGCCACCTAAGAAGCAAAAGAAAATCATGAAAGAGCAAAACAAGCTACATTTTCTTGTGAAAAGTAGAAAATATAAAAAGATAACCTCTTAAGACACAAGTGCTGAGGGCCAGTTCTTGGAATGAATCCGCAAGGGACTAAATTACAATGAACAATAAATTCCAAGATAGTACCGAGCACCGTTCCAGCAACTTACAGAGCAGCTAGTTGTTGCAATAACTGCAAGAAATATTGAATTATAAACAAAGCTTGCTCTTATGTCTCAGATTGTAGAAATAGGGGGGTGGGGGGCCTTCATATCTGCAGTGGTAGATGATTCTGCCTAACTGACAGTATGTGCTTGAATGGGTTTGCTGGAACGGTGCTCGGTACTTATCCTTGGAATTTATGTTTCATTGTAATTTAGTCCCTTGTGCATTCATTCCAAGAACTGGCCCTCAGCACTTGTGTCGTAAGAGGTTATCTTTTTTTATATTTTCTACTTTTCACAAGAAAATGTAGCTTGTTTTGCTCTTTCATGGTTTTCTTTTGCTTCTTAGGTGGCACCTTTAGTTAGTTTTTTTGAAAACTCAACAAACATACTATGGTATTGCACACCAGCCTTTTTCTGGTATAGCATTCTTCTTAAAACCGAAAAGGCAGAGGAGTCAAATTACCACTTTCCGCGGTCACTGAGGAGAAACAATCAGGTTTCGAAATACCGGTATCTGACCAGGATTATATGTTAGTGAGCTTTGGAGACTATAAGCTTGCTGAAGGTTCATTTTGAGAAGCATTTATTTATTCCCCCATTCACCCACTCAAGCACATACTGTCAGTTAGGCAGAATCATCTACCACTGCAGATATGAAGGCTTACCCCCCCCTATTTCTACAATCTGAGACATAAGAGCAAGCTTTGTTTATAATTCAATATTTCTTGCAGTCATTGCAACACCTAGCTGCTCTGTAGTTGCTGGAACGGTGCTCGGTACTTATCCTTGGAATTTATTGTTTCATTGTAATTTAGTCCCTTGCGGATTCATTCCAAGAACTGGCCCTCAGCACTTGTGTCTTAAGAGGTTATATCTTTTTATATTTTCTACTTTTCACAAGAAATGTAGCTTGTTTTGCTCTTTCATGATTTTCTTTTGCTTCTTAGGTGGCACCTTTAGTTAGTTTTTTTTGAAAACTGGTATAGCATTCTTCTTAAAAACCGAAAAGGCAGAGGAGTCAAATTACCACTTTCCGCGGTCACTGAGGAGAAACAATCAGGTTTCGAAATACCGGTATCTGACCAGGAGTATATGTTAGTGAGCTTTCTCCCCATTGGAGATGGTCTCCCTTCTTTGGAGACTATAAGCTTGCTGAAGGTTCATTTTGAGAAGCATTTATTTTTATTCCCCATTCACCCACTCAAGCACATACTGTCAGTTAGGCAGAATCATCTACACACACAGACAGACACACAGACGGACAGACCGAAATACACAAAGAGACAGGCAGACAAATTAGCAGAGAGACTGACAGACGGATGGACAGACAGAACAAGACAGAGAGAGAGAGAGACACACAGACACAAAAAGAGAAGCCGGAAAGACAGACTGGCAGGCAGACAGAGAGACAGACAGAGAGTCAAACAGACAGACAGACATATAACGAGAAAGGATTTGGAAAGGGAGACAGTGGAGGTTGGAGGAGTCGGGCATTCTCACCCCTGTTCATGAAAGTGGTAGGCCGTTTCATTGTCTCCGGAACCGTCGTCTGCCGTACAGCTTTCTATAATCAGCGTAGCAAACGCTGTACATAAGACACAATAGAACCGTCATCTGCTGTACAGCTCTCTATAATCAGCGTAGCAAACGCTGTATACAAAACACAATAAAACCGTCATCTGCTGTACAGCTCTCTATAATCAGCGTAGCAAACGCTGTACATAAAACACAATAGAACCGTCATCTGCTGTACAGCTCTCTATAATCAGCGTAGCAAATGCTGTACATAAAACACAATAGAACCGTCATCTGCTGTGCAGCTTTCTATAATCAGCGTAGCAAACGCTGTACATAAGACACAATAGAACCGTCATCTGATGTACACCATTCTGTGATTCAACATGGCAAAGTTTGTCAATAGAACAGAACAGAACCGTCATCTGCCGTACAGCTTTCTATAATCAGCGTAGCAAATGCTGTGCATAGAACACAATAAAACCGTCATCTGCTGTACAGCTCTCTATAATCAGCGTAGTTAATGCTGTACATAAAACACAAGAGAACCATCATCTGCTGTGCATCTCTCTATAATCAGCGTAGCTAATGCTGTACATAAAACACAAAGAGAACTGTCATCTGCTGTGCAGCTCTCTATAATCAGCGTAGCAAATACTGTACATAAAACACAATAGAACCGTCATTTGCTGTACAGCTTTCTATAATCGGCGGAGCAAAACTGTACATAAAACACAATAGAACTGTCATCTGCTGTACAGCTCTCTATAATCAGCGTAGCAAATACTGTACATAAAACATAATATAACTGTCATCTGCTGTACAGCATTCTGTGATTCAGCATGGCAAAGGTTGCAAATAGAACACAATAGAACCGTCATCTGCTCCACAGCTTTCTATCATCAGCGTGGCAAAGGTTGTAAAGAGAACACTATAGAACCGTCATCTGCTCTACAGCTTTATATCATCAGCGTGACAAACGTCCTTCTTGATCTCCTCTTTATCGAGGAAGCTCCACATTCAGCTCGTTATAATCGTGTTTTTGTGTGTGTGTGTGTGTGTGTGTGTGTGTGTGTGTGTGTGTGTGTGTGTGTGTGTGTGTTTTTTTTTTTGTTGTTGGTGGTGGTGTTATGTCATTTGCAATGGCATTTTCCCCTTTTACATTGTTTATGTTTTAATTGGAAAAAAAAAAAAAAAAGTATTAGATAGAACCCAGGTTTTGTGAATTTTAATATCTAAAAGACTGAAAACTTGAACAGATTTTCCACGCTTGGTTTTCGTCTAGATTCCTTAATTTCTCGTTATGTGTGTGTGTGTGTGTGTGTGTGTGTGTGTGTGTGTGTGTGTGTGTGTGTGTGTGTGTGTGTAAACCACGTATCCTTTTGATCTGTTCAGCTTGATCATTTTTTTCGTAACTGCAGAATATGTTCTTCTCCTTACCACAGAAAAAGAAACCAAGCGAATGCACTGCAACACACACACACACACACACACACACACACACACACACACACAAAGGAATGAGAGCAAAAGGCGGGGAAAGGGAAGTAATTCTTACGGCTGTGTTCCCGGATCTTGACCTTGAGGAAGACGAGAGCTCCGACGCCCAGGGTGTCACCGTCACCGATCTCTTCATCGGAGTCAGACTTGTGCAGGGAGAACACGAAGTGCGTGCCCACACCTCGGACTGACGATTTGTCCAGAAATCTGACGACAAAAAAAAAAAAAAAAAAAAAAAAAAAAAAAAAAAGTGACAAGAAGACAATGATGTTCCAGTAAAGATATACCACACCGTTTTCATGCCCCCCCCCCCCCCCCCTTCCCCTCCCCTCTTCTTCTTATTCCCTTTCCCTCCCTCTCCTGACCTCCTCTCTCTCTCTCTCTCCTCCTCCTCCTCTCTCTCTCTCTCTCTCCCTCTCCCCCCTCTCTCTCCTTCTCTCTCCCCCTCTCTCTCTCTCTCTCTCTCTCTGTCTCTCTCTCTCTGTCTCTCCCCTCCTCCTCTCTCTGTCTCTCTCTGTCTCTCTCTCTGTCTCTCTCTCTCTCTGTCTCTCTGTCTTCTGTCTCTCTCTCTCTCTCTCTCTCTCTCTCTGTCCTCTCTCTCTCTCTCTCTCCTCTCTCTGTCTCTGATTACGACGATTTTACACACATTCAACATTAATGAAACTACTAAATGATTCCCATTTAATCATTCAAGATACACCAATGATGCACTAATCCGAAAACTCAGAATTGATCTACTCAAAATCAGTCCTTGTTTTACTCAGGTGGAT
>JADBJO010007454.1:105077-112700 GCA_016801955.1 Conus betulinus | reverse complement strand
GTTCACGTCCCTCTGTCTCTCTGTCGACTTCTTGTCTGTCTGTCTGCTGTTCCGTCTGTCCCCGCTCTGTCCTCTGGCTCGTCTCCTCACTCTTGTCTCTCTCCTCTCTCTCTCTGTGGTAACTTTTCATGATGATAGTTTAACCTAAGTGTAGTTTTTCAGACTGAGTGGAATCACGCGACTGTTTCATTATGTAAATGTCCGTTCACTGCTGGCAATGAGTTGATGTACTGGTCGCATCCTGGTGACAGTAAGCCAGACTCACAGAACATCGTGCATGCAACGTCCGCTTTCATGTTTGGTATTTTTTGTCATGAACTGCGTTCGTGTTCCCTTTCTGGAAAAAAACAACCCTAACCACAGAAAGCTGCATCTCGGAATCTCGTATTCTCAACAACAAAAACCTTTCCAGGGCCTGATCTGCCTTTGCTGCGAGAACGCAGTCTATGAATTCATCTTTGATCTATGTCACAACTGTGTGTACGTCTCCTGGTTTGCTCGTTGCGCCGCTCATCACGGCTCCACCGCACACAACCACACCCGGCTCTCGACAGATCAGATGCTAAGGTGGTAGTCCACAGGAAGCAAGCGACTGTCATTTTCATCTGATGCCCGTCTAACCATATCACGGATTTTAAAACGTTCCTAACGGGTGCAAGCTAAAAGAATGACCTGCCTCTCAGGCACTGTTGCCATCAACAGCACCATTGTGGGGAGGCCGACGTTGACTGCTTCCAACTGTTCAGCCGACATGAACAATGCCTTCCGACGTGTCCTGGATTCCGGGCGGGGCTTGAGGCCGTCAGTGTCACGCTGTGGTGTGTGGGTGCCCCCTGTGCTCCTGCTGGCGGGCACTTTGGGCAATGGGGATGCTCATGGTGGTGATGAGGGGAGTGAGGTCTTCCTCATCCACGGCCTGTCTGTCCTGTGTACTTCACTGCCCTGGCCGTGTCTGACCAGTGGCTCTCTCATCGCCTCTACCGTCTACTTTGGGGTGGATGGGGTGGTCTCCTGGCCTCCCTTCGTTTTTCTCTCTACGATTTGTTGTGCTCGGTTCCCTATTTCGTGTTTCTACACGTGCTCTCTGACGTCAGCGTGGTTTTCTTGGTGGCGATGACGTATCAACGGGTGAAGTCAGTAGTGGCACCCCACCGTGTTGTGGTTCTGTGCACCGTCAGAAGGGGAAAGATGATCGTTGGTACTGTCAACAGTTCTTGCATGTCTGTTGAACTTCCATCTTTGGTTTACGTTTACCTATCGAGTAGAATATGCAGAGTGCCTCTACTGGAGAGGTATGTGGATTTATATATGGTGTTTACCTGGCTGGACCTGTTCTGGGCCTCTGTCGTTCCCTTCGCTTTGCTTATCATTGGGAACTCTGTTCTCATAGGACACGTGATCAAGTCCACCTTCCGTTTTTCTCAACAAATGAGAGGAAAAGCCTCATCTGGAAGTGACAAAGTCTATCCCAATGACGGTGACCTTTCTACCCTTATCCATGACCTCTGCAGCGTTCTTGATCCTCACACTTCCGGTGTGTGCTTTTCCACGCCATAGAAGATCACTCAGTCATGACGTCATGATGACGACTTTCTAGCCGTATTAGATCTGGTGGAAAACTTCAGCTTTATTTTTTTTATGGTCTAGCGCCAGTGCGTCCAATTTCTACGTTTGTACTTGTTGAGCGGCAGCAAATTCGCCAGGAAACAAAACGGATATTTATGCCGGCCTAGAAAAAACGTTTGCGTTAATGAAAAGGATTGTCTTCATGGAGTCCTCAAAACCTTCACAGTTTATGCTTGTGGAATTGGCAAGAAGTAGAGCATACTATTATGAATACTATGATTATTTTGTGACTCACCTTCCCGTGCACACTCCACTGTTCATGCCCCTCTCCACTCATTTCCAGCCCCGTTCCACAGTCACCATTTGCCTTTGTTGCACCGCAGCCTCCGCCACCGGCAGTCCACAGTGAGTAGTCAATGTCAAGTCGTTCACGGGGAAACCGCCCGGAGGAGACACTGCACTACTGACGAGTCACTTTGGTGGTGGTACCTGTTTGTGTTGTGATCCACCATAAATATAACACCATACACTAAACACCCTCTCTCCCCACCTCCTTACCGAACACACATGAGACAACGAACACACAAACAGTTTCATATTATCTAATTATTTCCCACACCCGAAGATTACCATGTACAGGTTATGAATCAGCTCATATGTGTTACAGGACAACGCATATTACAAGCAACTGTAAACACACATAAAGCACACCACCCATGACCAACCAGCTACTGATTCAGAGTCAAAAGTCTGGAGTTTATTTTGTCGTCATACAATGATAGAGTTCTCTCTGCTTCCAGCAATCAAGCTGTTTGAATTCACGTGTGTAACAAAGTCAGTCAATGTAATCAGAGGTTTTCTCCCTGTCGTGGGGCAATCAAGGGACGCGCGCACGCACGCACGCACGCGCGCGCGCGCGCGTGTGGGTGGGTAGGTGGGTGGGTGAAATCCTAAAGTTGGCAGTTTCTCTGCACTACCACTCTGGCAAAGTGGTGCATCTTGATCAGAATTCCCAGCCATCCCCTGCACAAAGGTGGTCACAGAGAAGACCACATCATGTTTGGTTTTCTGTAATATCATGAATGGTTATAGAATTGTCATTTTCTATTGAGATGTGATCAATTAGTACATTGCTCATCTCTCTAATGACGGATTTGTTCTAAACGACCGTTTTTCTTGCAAAGAGAGTCAAACATAGATTTGAATGGCATCTTACGGAGATACGACCATTTACCTATATGTCATTTTAACCAGACTGCAGACAAATGTTAAAATCCAATCAACCGTTAATCAACTTTGCTTGATATAGCTAAATGCATTATGTGTCTTTTTATCGAAACAGCAGATAAATGTAAATAGCCAATCAACTGTTAATCAATTTGCTGAATAAAGCTACACACATAATTATATTGTCATTTTAACCAAACTGCAGATAAATGTAAATAGCCAATCAACCATTAATCAACTTTGCTGGATATAGCTGAATAGAACAACATCAGTGCCATTTATGGTGAATGAAACAAGTGACACTACAGGTAAGAGGGGCTGTATTCCTACCTTGTGCGCTGATGATAAACGATGAAGATGATGATGAAGATGATGATGAAGAAGATGATGATTATGACAATGATGAAGATGATGATGAAGACGACGACGACGACGACGACGACGATGATGATGATGATGATGATGATGATGAAGATGATGATGATGATGATGATGATGATGATGATGAGATGATGATGATGATGATGATTTGATTGACTCTTCTCTCTCTTTCAGTAAGGGCCTGCATGGTAGAACCCTGTGGTTCACCTTTGGTGGGATTTTTTGCAAATGTGATCGTTGAAGATCCCAATAATAGACAGCCCACATTCCGTCTTCATAGCTGATGCCTGAGCAAGGTATTTTTCCGCAGGTGTTTCATTAATCCCACCAGCACACTATGCCATGACCTTCTTTGAAAGATGAAAATGGGATATCTTTGCTTTGGAAGGCTTGATCTATGCGCGCCTTCACACACAAAGATATCAATTTTCAGTTCTCACGTGAAGGACTGGGGAGTCTGGACAGACGAGTCTGAAGAAAAAATCCCCCCCTGACCTGGTTATCTGACGCGGGGTTTGAACCCAGAAGTTTGAGATGCAGAGAACTATGCAGCATCTGCTGGCCAACCTGGCCCCATGGAGCAAGACATTAGGATGGAGGTGCTGAGTTTAAGTTTTGGGGGAAGGAAATTCGAGGTATTCATCAACCAAATGGTTAAACAAACAGCTAGGATCATTATGACTACCGATTTAAACAGGTCACTCAGCTAGGAATAGCACTTACTTGGAGCTTTCGACAGACCTCCATCTGTCTTCTTCAGCGTGGTGTGGCTACTGGGTGAACTGGCGTTCAGTGCACACGACCACGGGTCGAACCCTGGTCATGTGACTGAACAATGAGGGTGTTGTACACTGATGGCAAGGTGTGTCTGCCCCGGTCCCGGTTGAGTGTGGGGTTGTTGGCGGGCAATATGTATAGCCTCCTTCAGCCACGTTGAAACCATCTATTGTTCATTCTTGCTGCCATTGTGAGATAACCACATACACATAACTCCAGACAGATGCTTCTTGCTACACCGAATCGCCACGCACAAAATGCCAACATGGAATACACAGATTTTGGTCGTGTGATGATTTCATCAGAGGAGCAAGAGTTATCGTTCCTCTTTGTTATTTGCTGGTTACTGTTACCTACCTCCCTGACCATCTCTCTGTCAAGCTGAATGGCTGACGCAGTAACGGCGGGTTTTTCCGATCAGCACATGGCAAGCTGATTATTAAGGCTTCCAGCAGAGTTACACATCACTGACAGCTCTTTAACATCAATGTAGCCTCAATAGGGGTAGATTGATACCGTGTTCAGCATCAGTTAGAACACACACATGCGCACGCGCGCCGCGCAAACACACACCCACACACACACACACACACAACACACACACACACACACACACACCACACACACACACACACACACACGCACACACACACACACACACACACATATTCACACACACACACACAACACATTTACACACACACACACACACACAAACACACAACACCAACACACACACACACACACACCACACACACACACACACACACGCACACACACACACAGAAGGAACCTCTGGTCTGCAGAGACGGGTGGGGTTATGCGCATCAACATTTTCCGCGCGAGCGACCGCCTGTGCAAGCTGCCCACAGCGGCACCGACCTGTACTTGCAGGGGACCTGTCAACACACAGACCCTGTGAACACACCAGACCTGTGGAACACACCGACCTGTCAACACACAGACGGGACCTGTCAACACACAGACCTGTCAACACACAGACCTGTCAACACACAGACCTGTCAGTACACAGACGGGACCTGTCAACACACAGACCTGTGAACACACCGACCTGTCAACACACAGACGGGGACCTGTCAACACACAGACCTGTCAACACACAGACCTGTCAACACACAGACCTGTCAGTACACAGACGGGACCTGTCAACACACAGACCTGTGAACACACAGATCTGTCAACACACAGACGGGACCTGTCAACACACAGACGGACCTGTCAATACACAGACCTGTCATACACAAACCTGTCAACACACAGACGGGATTTGTCAACACACAGAGACGGACCTGTCAATACACACAGACCTGTCAATACACAGACCTGTCAACACACAGACGGACCTGTCAAGACACAGACGGGACCTGTCAACACACAGACGGGATTTGTCAACACACAGACAGACCTGTCAACACACAGACGGGACCTGACAATACACAGACAGAACCTGTCAACACACAGACGGGACTTGTCAACACACAGACGGGACCAATTAACACACAGACGGGACCTGTCAGCACACAGACAGACCTGTCAACACACAGACGGGACTTGTCAACACACACAGACGGACCTGGTCAATACACAGACCTGTCAATACACAGACCTGTCAACACACAGACGGGACCTGTCAAGACACAGACGGGACCTGTCAACACACAGACGGGATTTGTCAACACACAGACAGACCCTGTCAACACACAGACGGGACCCCTGACAATACACAGACAGGGACCTGTCAACACACAGACAGGACTTGTCAACACACAGACGGGACCAATCAACACACAGACGGGACCTGTCAGCAACACAGACAGACCTGTCACTACAAAGGATACGGGACTTGTCAACACACAGACGGGATCTGTCAGCACACAGACAGACCTGTTCAACACAGTGACGGGACCTGTCAACACACAGACAGGACCTGTCAACACACAGACAGGCCCTGTTAGCACACAGACAGGACCTGTCAACACACAGACGGGACCTGTCACACACAGACAGACCTGTCAATACACAGACCTGTCAATACACAAACAACTGTCAACACACAGACGGGATTTGTCAACACACAGACGGACCTGTCAATACACAGACCTGTCAATACACAGACCTGTCAACACACAGACGGGACATGTCAAAGACACAGACGGGACCTGTCAACACACAGACGGGATTTGTCAACACACAGACAGACCTGTCAACACACAGACAGACCTGTCAACACACAGACAGGACCTGTCAACACCAGACAGACCTGTCAACACACAGACGGGACCTGTCAACACACAGACGGGGACCTGTCAACACACAGACGGGACCTGTCAACACACAGACAGGACATGTTAGCATACAGACGGGACCAATCAGGGCAGCGAATTGCCAGAGTACTGTCAGTGTACTAATAATTCCCAGTAGACCAATGGATTCTGTCCTCTCAAACAGATGTCCAGAGACACTACAGTCCAATTTCGACGTAAGAGAGATATTGTCCATTTGCACGCTTCTTGCTATAACGACAGACGTAACAATCAACTTATTTAAAGCTAGTATACACACGCGGTCAGTGGACAATACCTTAGATTTTTATTTTTTCGTTTTATCATCATAATTCTTTAACGGAAATTAATTCAGCCATTGTTCAAAACCATACCCAAACAGACAGACGAACTACGCTGATAGAAAGACAGACAACGATTTTTGCTTTGAAAAAAAAAATTGGTGACAAATACATATCCAGTGTCGACAGCATGAGCCGTCACGTTATACGCAAATTTTCGCTGGCTGGGATGACAATTTTCGCCACTTTATGCGGCCCAAACTGTCGCCGGGAACAATTGTGCCGGGTAACAATTAGTGCCGTTACAGATGTGGCTTGTTTGTTACTTGCATTCACCGTTCGCTTCATCAGCTGCATCTAACACAGCACATTCACACCGCATTGAAGGTGGAAATAAAGCACGTGCATAGTCCCGCGTACATCGCGCTGAACCCCTACATCTGTCTACACACTGCACGCCACGCGCGCGCACACACACCAACCTAACACGCACACACACACACACAACCCACACACACACACCACACACAACACACACAAACACACACACACACACACACACACACACAACACACACACACACACACACACACACCACACACACACACACACAATACAAACACACACACACATACACACACAAGCACGCACATGGCGCACACACATATGCACACGCTCTCACACTCCTCATCCTAGCCTCTCTCTCGTCTCTCTCTCTCACTCTCACACACACACACACACACACACACACACACACACACACACACACAACACACACACACACACACACACACACACACAAACACACTCACACACACACACGCACCGCACACACACCACACACACACCTCGATCTCTCTCTCTCTCTCTCTCTCTCTCTCTCTCTCTCTTCCTCTCTCACACACACACACCACACATGCGCGCACACACGCGCGAACACACATGAACACGGCGCTCTCTCTCTCTCTCCTCTCTCTCTTCTCCCTCTCCTCTCACTCTCCTTCTCTCTCACACCACCTCACACACCACACCCCACACACACACCACACACTCACACACATTCTCAACGAACACACACACACCGCCGA
>JADBJO010007454.1:87577-100077 GCA_016801955.1 Conus betulinus | reverse complement strand
AGGGGAAAGAAATTAAATGTGTGTTTGAAAACGATCTTGGCAATACTTTGAAATATGTATACTATTTTAATCCTGACCCTTTCCACTTGGTCAGAACAGCCCAGTACGTAAGGAAGACATGTTGCAGAAAAAAGAACGTTGCAGCGGGTGTGTAAGGCACCACGACCAGGGAAGTCAGTCTCAGTCTCTCCCAGCACGTTCAGCTGATGACTTTATCCTGGGTGGGCCAACAGCTAGAAACAAATCAGAGCACGATGCAGAACCACACAGACAAGCCGTTCCTGCCTTTTTCCCAACTGACTGCTTTTAGGTGTTGAAAGAGTAAAAAAAAAGGACACCTATTTTCAGCGGCACAGCCATGAAAAAAGAACCTCTTCTACCTTCGTCTGAAATTGTCTGCAGAAGGAAAGAAAGGGCAAATGAGCACGCTTTCCGGTCTTGTATTCAGGATTAAATGACAGCGTCGTGTCAGTGGCATCTCAGACCCCCGTTCAAGACATGGGGAGGACAAAGCCATTGTCTTAACAAGTGCGCGAGAGAAAGGATTGCTCACAGCTGGCATGACTGACAGCACAGAGCCCAGATAAGCGACTTTATCCATACTTTTTTTTTTTTTTGGAAGCACAAATTCCCTCGTTCAGCTCAGACTTATCGAAGATGATGCTAAAACGCAAACAGAGGTAATATGTTGATGAAGAAGCAAAAAGCCAAAATCGCACAGTTCCTGTGTTGCCGCTAGACGTCATCAACGTTTAAAAAAAAAAAAAAAGCGTGGTAGGTAGGCACTCAAGGTCTGACCAGCGTGTTGGGCTAATGCGTAGGTCAAACATCCGCTGACCGCTCGTGACAAAGCCACGAGATCTCTTCTTCAATTCTCTCACCTTAGTTGTTAATTCATGTATCCATCAGCTTAAAATCATGCGTAGTGTGGTCTCAGAACTTAGCGGATGTGGTGTAGCGTATATGGACTGGTCCGCACGCAGTGACGTCCTCCTTGATGAAACCGAAACTGAAACCTGTGCCTGACCCACACTAACAACAGCAGGTGCCTTCATCACCAGGGTGTAGTCAGCCAGACATCAGTCCTGAGGCTCTATGATCGACCAAGGAATTTGCCTAGCTGAAACACGTCTTAGCTGCACTGGAGGCCGACACTGTGAACAACTATGATGGATTACCATGGGCTGCAAGCCATGCATCTCCAGCCACGGGATGACGTCCCAGTTGGGCATCATAAGATTGCTGCCTCAGTTTTGTGAACAACACACGCTCTGTAGATTGAATCAAACGCGTCATGACTCTGGCAAAAGCAGTCATCCAATACTCAATCTCAAACAAAAGCAGTCATCTAATACTTCAATGTCAAACAAAAGCAGTCAATCCAATACCTCAATCTCAAACAAAAGCAGTCATCCAATACCTCAATCTCAAACAAAAAAGCAGTCTTCCAATACCTCAATGTCAAACAAAAGCAGTAATCCAATACCTCAATGTCAAACAAAAGCAGTCATCCAATACCCCAATGTCAAACAAAAGCAGTCATCCAATACTCAATGCCAAACAAAAAAGCAGTCATCCAATATCTCGATGTCAAACAAAAGAAGTCATCCAATACTTCAATGTCAAACAAAAGCAGTCATTCAAAACCTCAATGTCAAACAAAAGCAGTCATCCAATACCTCAATGTCAAACAAAAGCAATCTTGTGATACCCTAATGTCAAATAAAAGCAGTCGTCCAATATCTCAATGTCAAACAAAAGCAGTCGTCCAATATCTCAATGTCAAACAAAAGCAGTCATCGGATACCTCAGTGTCAAACAAAAGCAGTCATCCAATATCTCAATGTCAAGCAAAAGCAGTCGTCCAATATCTCAATGTCAAAACAAAAGCAGTCATCCAATACCTCAATGTCAAGCAAAAGCAGTCGTCCAATATCTCAATGTCAAACAAAAGCAGTCATCCAATACCTCAATGTCAGACAAAAGCAGTCATCTAATACCTCAATTTCAAACAAATCAGCAGTCATCCAATACTTTAATGTCAAACAAAAGGCAGTCATCCAATACTTTAATGTCAAACAAAAGCAGTCACCCCATGCCTCAATGTCGAACAAAAGCAGTCATCCGATACTTTCAATGTCAAACAAAAGCGTCATCCAATATCCCAATGTTAAACAAAAGCAGTCATCCAATGCCTCAATGTCAAACAAAAGCAGTCATCCAATGCCTCAATGTCAAACAAAAGCAGTCATCCCATACCTCAATGTCAAACAAAAGCAGTCATCCCATACCTCAATGTCAAACAAAAGCAATCATCCCGTACCTCAATGTCAAACAAAAAGCAGTCATCCATACCTCAATTTCAAACAAAAGCAATCATTGGATACCTCAATGTCAAACAAAAGCAGTCATCCCATGCGTCAATGTCAAACAAAGTAGTCATCCAATACCTCAATTTCAAACAAAAGCAGTCATCCTATGCGTCAATGTCAAACAGAAGCAGTCATTATATGCCCCAATGTGAAATAAAAAGCAGTCATTCAATACCTCAATGTCCAACAAAAGCAGTCATCCAATACCTCAATGTCCAACAAAAGCAGTCATCCAATACCTCAATGCAAACAAAAGCAGTCATCCAATACCTCAATGTCCAACAAAAGCAGTCATCCAATACCTCAATGTCAAAAAGCAGTCATCCAACTAGACACGGCATGCACCAGGCCCCCATACCTTGCTTTGGCAAAAGGAATTCACTTGCAAAGTGAAATGTCAAACAGGCGGAAATCTAAACAATATCTTAAATAAATGTCAGCGAACAAAAGCAGTCATCCCACGTGGACAAACGAATGTCACAAGACAACACATAACGCCTTCGACCTCTAGGTCTTCCTCAGGTGAAACAATAACGAACAAAATAACGAAAATACACTTAGCAAAAGATCGCTTCAGATTGCTTCTGAGATCAATGCAAGGAAAAGAAGGCGTCCCATGCCTCAACAGGAATCAAGGCAGATTCAACGCCTTCTTCCTTGCGCTGAAAAAGAAGCAGCTACAGACAGTGTGCAGGTAGGAACACGAGCTAGCAATGCTGGAAAAGTGTTGCTTTCTTTCTTTTTCAAGGCTCTGCATGGCCTGCCAGTTCAGAAAAGGAAATCGTCCGATTTTTTTTTGTCTCAAGCTTGAAAAGCTTTGGCACCATCATCGTCGACAACACACATCTGAGAACAGGAATCAAGAAAGATTTATTGTGTGTTAACACGAAAGGAAGCCTCTGTCATGATTCCATTACCAAATGAGAACATGATGGATAGAAAGATGCTGATCTTTCCGAAAGCCCGCTTAAGGGGCCAGTTTCTCATGACATCCATGACATTGAAGACGCTTCTTCATGATTGCTGCAGCTATTCTAATTCTCTCCCCCCCCCCCCCACCCCCCCCCCGCCGTTGCTGGGTCGTTAATCAAAGCAGCTCAATGGACCAGAGTCAAGCTTACCCACCGAGTGACTGTAGCTTACAGATAGTGTGCAGGTAGGAAACACGAGCTAGCAATTGGAAACGTATTGCTTTCTGTTTTCAAGGCTCTGCATGGCGTGCCAGTTCAGAAATGGAAATCGTGAATTTTTTTTTTTCTCAAGCTTGAAAGCTTTGGCTACCATCATTGTCGACAACGGGTCATCTGAGAACAGGAATCAAGGCAGATTTATTTGTGTGTTTAACACGAAACAAGCCTGTTATGATTCCATTACCAAATGAGAACATGATGGATAAAGATGCTGATCCTTCCGAAAGCCCGCTTTCGGGGCCAGTTTCTCATGACATCCATGATATTGAAGACGCTTCGTAATGGATGTCTGTTGGATGCTGCAGCTATTCTAAACCCCCTCCCCCCCCCCCCCCCCCCCCCCCCCCCCCCCCCCTCACCCCTCACCACACCCCCGTCCGTTCTCACAGTCGAGTTTTGTTTTTGGAGCTTTTTTCGAATTCTGCCATCAAAAACTAACCAAGACATGATGACGTGTATGTCGACAATATATGTCTGCCATCCATCTTGGAGAGTCGCGAAATTAGTATCAGGAGTTGACACATTTTGCCAGAATGAACCCTAGATAGGTCAGATCCTGCCGAATATGGAGATACACCACATCAGCAGTGTGTGAAGATAGCTTAACTTGAAAGAAGGCAAGAACTTGTTGTACCCCTGTAGGCACACTGAATACATCCCCACTGACATTGAAACCTATCGGGAGGACCCAGTAACCCATGAACAGAATAGACACAGTCAAAACATGAAAGCAATCGATTTAGATTGAATGTGACCTATATTTCTATGAACCTACCGAATTGGCGCCCCATCATTTAACTCCAGTATGACTTATTTCGCATATGTACTGTCAAATGCACTGACCGGAGTATTATTATGCAAGTTTCGGATGCATTGGTACACGTTTTAGGGCAGAAAACACTGACGTATTTCAATATTCGACCACGCCCTCCAGAGGTCACGCCCAATGGCTTTTCCTCGCTGATATTATTCTGAAAGGGTCTAAATATCCAAACACCAAATGCCATGATTCTAAGAGAGAGAGAGAGAGAGAGAGAGAGAGAGAGAGAGAGAGAGAGAGAGAGAGAGAGAGAGAGAGAGAGAGACAGAGAGACAGACAGACAGACAGACAGACAGACAGACAGACAGACAGAGACAAACAGACAGACAGACAGAAATGCGCTGGCGTGTGCGCGCGCAAAACACACACACACACACACACACACACACACACACACACACACACACACACACACACATGCACGCACACACGCACACACGCACGCACGCACGCACGCACTCACGCACACACACACACACACACACACACACACACACACACACACACACACACACACACACACACACACACACACTTTGAAGGTGAGGAAGGGAGGGAGGAGGAGAAGGCAGGGTACGAAGTCAAGCCGACAATGTCGGGAGGTTCCACTGCCGGAGGAGCCCCTACAGCAGGGAAGGTTAGTGCCCAGTGGTGTCTGCACTGAGCCTCCTCCGCTGTTGGAGTTCAGCAACTGTTTCCAGATTTCATTCCCCACTTGAGATGGCTGACGAATCAGAGAGAACAGGCTTTCGGATGCCAAAACAAAGAGAAGTAAAGTGCGTGCACGCACATTTTGCAGGCAGCAGTGAGGACGTGGAATCCATGTCAACGTTCGCTGGAGACACAATCAACATGCATTGTGTCTGATCAGTGGTGAAAGCCAGCATCAATGGAATGAAAGATCGGCGCTAAACTGTAAGAAAAAGATTCATTTTAAAAGTCATTTTAAGCAGCTCCGCCGGTGAACATGGACAAACCAATTACAAGACAAAACACTACGCGTTTTGACCTATTAGGTCTTCTTCAGGCAAGATAAACAACATTCAGGACCATGAAAACGTCAATTTTCAAAATGTGTTTCAATTTCCGCCTGCAGTAACCTCCCTTTGAAACTAACTGGAAGAAGAAGGTTGGCGCTGCTGTCTCAATTTCCCGCCTGCAGTAAACTCCCTTTGAAACTAACTGGAAGAAGAAGATTGGCGCTGCTGTTTCAATTTCCGCCTGCAGTAACCTCCCTTTGAAACTAACTGGAAGAAGAAGAAGATTGGCGCTGCTGTTTCAATTTCCGCCTGCAGTAACCTCCCTTCGAAACTAACTGGAAGAAGAAAGGTTGGCGCTGCAGCGTGGGTTGGTTAAATTTGAAGTAAGATTCCGTCATCATGAATAATAGTGATTGGATCTCGTCCTAGAAGAAACAAAATTTAAAAAAAAAAAAAAAAAAAAGGTCGGGGAGGAAGGGGGGGGGGGGGGGGGGGGGGGGGGGGGGGAGAGCAGGAGGCGGATGATGATTTTCCAGTCATACGATCGCCTCCTCTAGACCTGAGATAGGCTGTGCCTTTAGTTCTGAAAGCCAGTGTGGATTTCGTCACAGCGAGTCACGCTGGCATTAGAGTGAACGTCTTTTACTGATAATCAAGGGCGTGTTGTACACATGATTATGTTTCAAGATAAGGTAAGTGATCAGGTCTTGCCGTTCTGTTCTGATGGAAATCAGATACATCGACGTGGAGGGACCAAGGCTAATGCATTCTTCATCCGAGGCCTTTTGACAGAGTTCACGTTTGACCTGATGTCAGAAACATTTAGATTCTACTTACGTGGCTACCTTATTCCTCAGAAATAACTGCACAAGAGCGTTTTTCGTTTGTGGTTAATCTACGGAGTTGTAGGACGTTACTACATGTGCATTATGTTGGTGTTTATGTACATGATTTGAATGCAGTATTTGCCTTCCTGGACGTGTGCAAGTGAAACAGTGCTGTATATGATGAGCTCATCAGCTTGTGACATTCTGAATTCGATCGAGGAAAAGAGCGTCAATCATCATCATCATCATCATCATCATCATCATCATCATCATCATCATCATCATCGTCATCACCAACATCATTATCATCATCATCATCGTCATCGTCGTCATTATCATCGTCATCATTATATCAGTCGTAGTAATAACAATAATTTAGTACTGTTAGCGGATTTAAAAGTTTGATACTGTCTAAAACTGTTTTGTAGCAACATTTATAAGGGTATTCGTTAAATATGTGTATCTACGAAAGCTGAATTGAAATCTCTATCCGCCATGTTTGGGATTCATTTAGCGCTAAAAAAAAAAAAAAAAAAAAGGGGGGGGGGGGGGGGGGGGGGGGGGGGGGGGGGGGTGCTTGCAAATCTGTCTAATAATGCATGCACATGCACTGTGAATTGGGCCCTCTACATGAAGGCAGATATTATCAAAGTAGAACAGGTTTGGCAGGGGAGAAAGTCCACCAGTAAGACCACTTCGTTACTGCTGTTGAGAGAAGACACCTTCTGCCCAGAAATATGGCTGACATGTGTGTGCGTCAGGCTCTGCACAAGGATTAAAACCATGTGTGAAAACAGCAAAGGGATTTCACAGACAGTGTATGGAATATAAACTGATGGTGATTTCATTTCTGTTGTTTGGAGAGTTTTCAGTTTAGTTTCAGTTTCGTCAAGGAGGCGTCACTGCGTGCGGACTAGTTCATATACGCTCAACCACATCCGCTCAGTTTTGAGACCATACAGCGCATGATTTTAAACTGATGGATAAATGAATTAATAACTAAGATGAGAGAACTTAAGAAGGTCTCGTGGCTACGACTTAGCAGATGTCTGACCTACGCATTAGCCCAACGCACTGGTCTTAGAAAGAGTGGGGTTAGTTTCCGCCGAGGACATTGACGAACAAAGTACACAAGACACGATGCATTTCGACCTCTTGGGTCTTCTTCAAGTGAAAACAAAAATAGGTAACATTTAACATTTAGGACAGTACAAACAAAGAACGAAGAGCGACTTATCTGATGTCCATGTGGTAAGCTGTGAAGAATGGCTGACCGAAGGAAATGACAGAGGGGATTATGGGAGAGGAAGAGGGCGGGGGGGGGGGGGGGGGGGGGGGGGGGGGGGGGGGTGTTGCGCGCTCTTCGTTCTTTGTTTGTACTGTCCTAAATGTTAAATGTTACCTATTTTTGTTTTCACTTGAAGAAGACCCAAGAGGTCGAAATGCATCGTGTCTTGTGTACTTTGTTCGTCAATGTCCTCGGCGGAAACTAACCCCCACTCTTCTAAAGCAAATATACCCATGCATGTTGAACAGATTACTCTTTAAAAAAAAAAAAAGAAGAAGGAAAGAAGAAAGAAGGGGTGAAAGAAAATACGGAGAGGGAGCAAAACCCATTGAAGTTTCTAGAAAATCTAGAAAATCACAATCTGTAAAGATTTGATTATACACTCCGATTTAAAAACCTTAACACGGGTGACTACTGTAATATGGTCTCGAGTGAAGTATTTCAACGCAGGAAAGTTTCCTTCACGTCTTCATAGTAATGTAGGTATAATCAAGCTAGATGTGTAAAGAATTAAAAAAAAAAAATAAATAAAAAAAGGCATCGATAGCTCTGAATCCGTGTGTTTAAAGACGATTTCCTTTTCACAGAAGACAGCATGGTGCAACACAAGGCCTGTGATTGTGTGATTTCATGTTGGACCATGTAGCCTTACGATGCTTTTTTTTTTCTCTCGTTTTCTGATCAGATCAGAGGTTCTTCTGCTCTTACTGCTAACACGAATTCCAGCACCACCTTCTGTTTGTGAGTAGTGTACCAATCTAAAAAAAAAAAAAAAAAAAAAAAAAAAATAGGTTCTTCCTGGAGAAGGTTGGACTCCCACAACTTCGACTTGCCACAAGAAAAATACGCAACGAAAATCAAAGCATGACATCATACAGTTTTAAAGGAAAAAAGCACCACAAGATAATTATGTTCCTAAAAACTGTTACGAACATTTTCTTCCACACATCTACACTTTGAAATGTATGACTGTTGAACGGATGCACTATTTCTAAAATTGCATTTTTTAAAAATAAGCAAACCAGTTTATCATCGTTCTGTGCCACATCTCACTTTTCTTTTGTACTTTCCCCTACATTTTTCTTTTTGTTCCTGAAATATAGGGCATCATTCATTGATCTGAGAAAAAAAAAATCCTTGCAAACAAATAAGACATTTTCTCGAAGTCAGGAGCCTAATTGTCTGCTTAAAGGAACAAAGAGTCTTGGTACTGCAGTCGCCGTATAGATATAGCATCTGCTCGCACAGAAAAAATGCACACACACGCGCAAACCGATAACCACGACACAAACATACACGCAGATATAAACACATCCACACGAATAAACCCTCACCGCTCCACCATCACACACACACCAGTACAAGTACGCGGGCGCGTGTGTGCGACCGCACGCATACACTCACAGCAAGTACACAGCGCACTCGTTTCCGAACTCATTTTCACACACACACACACACACACACACACACACACACACACACACACACACACACACACACACACACACACACCACACACACACACACACACACACACACACACACACACACACACACACACGCACGCACGCACGCACGCACGCACGCACGCACGCACGCACGCACGCACGCACACACACACACACACAACACACACACACACACGCCTTTTTATGGACTTCAATCTGAGCGGTAATGAGCAAAATTTCCTTTACGTAAACTGTGTGTGTGTGTGTGTGTGTGTGTGTGTGTGTGTGTGTGTGTGTGTGTGTGTGTGTGTGTGTGTCTGTGCGCTCGAGCACTCGCGCGCGTGCGAGTATGTATGTTCATGTGTGTGTGTGTGTGTGTGTGTGTGTGTGTGTGTGTGTGTGTGTGTGTGTGTGTGTGTGCGCGTGCGTGCGTGCGTGCGTGCGTGTGTGTGTGTGTGTGTGTGTGTGTGTGTGTGTGTGTGTGTGTGTGTGTGTGTGTGTGTGTGCGTGCGTGCGTGCGAGTAGTGTATGTTGTTCATGTGTGTGTGTGTGTGTGTGTGTGTGTGTGTGTGTGTGTGTGTGTGTGTTTAAAGACAGAAAAGAAAAGGGGGGGGGGGGGGGGGGGGGGGGGGTGGGGGTGTGTGGAGGGGGAGAGACGGGAGGGAGAGGAATGAAATGAGAACATAAAATTAAGAAAATATTTCATAAGTATTAACCTTTTTACTAGCAGCATATTGGAACGATTGTGATCCCTTTTGAAGACAGAACTATTCATGATTATTGCCTGCTCCTAGGCCTTTCGTCCGCTGGATCGCACTCATTAGGGAGACACGGCAAATTGTGTGTATGCTCCCTTGGCATAAAATCAAAATACACCACAGTCCATAATTCTGTGGTGTTCTCACCACCAAGGGTTAAAAACAAAAAGAATCAAACGGCACCCCAAAGTAGCCATCGAAGGGTAGAAAAAGAACACAAAAAGAAAGTGTGGAAAGGGAAAATAAGTCGCTGACGAAGTAAAAATCATTGTATAAGCAGTATAAAAAGTGCGGGAAAATCTCTGATCCTTAAAATATATGATGTTTGAGTGGTTTTCATTCCGGGTCTCCCCTGCCAAGCCACATCCGGGCCCGCCCTGTCTGAAGCCTCACCGTTCGCAGTCCATCGGGAGCACAACTGCCAAGTAGCCTTCATTCTGATGCCCGGTATTACCATCAAACGGTTAAAAAACGCTGAGTCTAAACCCAGGGGGAAAATGAACTGCTCTCAGGCACTGTTGCCATCCAAACAGCACCATCGTGGGGAGGCCGACGTTGACTGCTTCCAACTGTTCAGCCGACATGAACACTGCCTCCCGACGTGTCTGGGTTCCGGGGTGGCTGAGGACGTCAGTGTCACGCTGTGGTGTGTGGTGCCCCCCGTGTGCTCCTGGTGGCCGGCACTTTGGGCAATGTGATGATCATGGTGGTGATGAGGGGGATGAGGTCTTCCTCATCCACGGCCTGTCTGTCCCTGTACTTCACTGCCCTGGCCGTGTCTGACCAGTGGCTCCTCGTCGCCTCTACCGTCTACTTTGGGGTGGACGGGGTGGTCTCCTGGCCTCCTTCCTTTTATCGCTACCATCTCTTGTGCTCGGTTCCCTATTTCGTGTTCTACACGTGCTCTCCGACGTCAGCGTGGTTCTTGGTGGCGATGACGTATCAACGGGTGACGTCAGTAGTGGCACCCACCGTGTTGTGGTTTTGTGCACCGTCAGAAGGGGAAAGATGATGGTCGTTGGCACTATCATAGTTCTTGCATGTGCGTCGGGCTTCCACGTCATGATTACGTTTGCCTATCGACCCTGAATACACTGAGTGTCTGTACCATGAGGAGTATGTGGACATCGTGTATGTGTTTACCTGGCTGGACCTGTTCTGGGCCTCCGTCGTTCCCTTTGTTTTGCTCATCATCGGGAACTCTGTTCTCATAGGACACGTGATCAAGTCCACTTCCGTTTCTCAGCAAATGAGAGGAAACGTGTCCCAAAAGGCCACGTCAGCAAATAGTAAAGTGTATTCCATGACCATGACTCTTATTTTGACCTCGGCGGCATTCTTAATCCTCACCTGTCCGGTGTGTGTATTCCCACACGTATAAAAGGTCCCTCGGTCAGCATATTGTTGATGGCGAATTTCGCGCCAAGTTGAATCTGGTGGAGACTGTGACTCTCTTGTTATGGTCTAGCGCCAGTGCGTCCAATTATTACCTGTACCTGTTGAGTGGCAGCAAGTTCCGACAGGAGACGAAGCGATACCTGTGTCGGCATAGCAAACACGGCGTGTCGTGAAGATCGTCGCTGGAATTCTTCATACCTTCCATGTTTCTTAGATTCGGAAGAATTATAACATACTCTCAGGAATATTACATTTTATTTTCCCTTTTTTCTTTCACTGTCTGGTCCTCCCTGTTTCTTCATGTATTTACAGCACACAGGAGATCAAGAATTGAAACACATTTCCAAAGATTGCAAGTTTTCTTCATATATTTACAGCACTCAGGAGATCAAGAATTTCAACACATTTCCAAAGATTGCAAGTTTCTTCATATATTTACAGCACTCAGGAGATCAAGAAGTTCAACACATTTCCAAGATTGCAAGTTTCTTTCGTTTACAGCACTCAGGAGATCAAGAAGTTCAACACATTTCCAAAGATTGCAAGTTTCTTCATATCAGGTAGTTCTCATAGATCAAGAAGTTCAACACATTTCCAAATGATTGCAAGTTTCTTCTATATCTACAGCACTCAGGAGATCAAGAAGTTCGACACATTTCCAAGATTGTAAGTTTTCTTCGTATCCCGCTCCACTGTTCATATACATGTACACATGAAGGACATGTTGCTGCACGCACGTAATCAGGTAGTTCTGATAAATCAGATGAACACAATGACTGATGAAGTACAGATTTCTCCTTCTACATGGGCTTAGGCTGTGTGGTTGTGTTCTTGTTGTGTGTTGTGTGTGTGTTCTTCTTCTTCTTCTTGTGTGTGTTCTTCTCCTCTTCTTTCTTCTGTCTTCTACATGTGTGTAGGAAAGTGAGTCAGTGTAATCACTGTGTCTTGTCGCACACGCACGCATGTGTGTATGGGTGTGTGTGTGTGTGTGTGTGTGTGTGTGTGTGTGTGTGTGTGTGTGTGTGTGTGTGTGTGTGTGTGCATGAATTGCATGCATGCGTGAGTGCATGCACGTGCGTGCACGTACGCGCACGCGCGCGCGCGTGTGTGTATGGGTGTGTGTGCATGCGTGGCGCGCGCGCGCGCGTGTGTGTGTGTGTGCATGTATTGTGTGTGTGCGTGCACGTGCGTGTGTGTGTGTGTGTGTGTGTGTGTGTGTGTGTGTGTGTGTGTGTGTGACTTTAATGTCGACATATAATAAAGTGATACGTATTAATGAAAAAAAAAAAAAAAACTGCCAGCCATCCTCTGCACAGAAAATGTCACCTGTAATCTTAAAAAAAATTAAAAAAATTAAAAAAAGAAAAAAAAAAAAAAAGAAAAAAATCCAGCGATACTTGCAATGTCACAGCACTGACA
>JADBJO010007454.1:77577-80077 GCA_016801955.1 Conus betulinus | reverse complement strand
GGGACACCACTTGGGACTCTGTTCTTGAGAGGCTCTGCTTGCCGTGAGAGATACCCTGGTTGGTGCTATAGACAGTGACTTGGGCTCTGCTTGCCGTGAGAGTACCCTGGTTGGTGCTATAGACAGTGACTTGAGCTCGGTGCAGCCAAGTGTGTGAACTGTGTCTGTTAGAACACTACTGACGGTGCCAGTGAGGTCTGTGCCAGAAAAAAAATTATGTTATGACAGTTTTGTGAACAATTTGCCGCTGAGAGCCCTTGTTAAAGCTTCCACTAGAAGAGGAGGTCGTCGAACTCTCTTAATATTTATACTTATTTATTTGCTCTGGGTATATCGCCACGTGTGTGTCGGGCAGGTTGTGCTGAGCTGATGTTAATCTACATTGATTTTTGTGCCTGCTGATTTATAATGTCTTGATGGTTCAGGCAGCATATAAAAGAAAAGAAACTTACTTTGTAGTTTGCCTGGCCGTCCATGTTCGTGTGTGTGGTGTGGTGTGTGTAGGGGAATAGTCGTTGCACGCACCCAAACTTTTGAAAGTGAGAGTCAGACAATAATGCACACAGCACCACACCATCCGTAACATATGCCATCTTTGATCCTTCGATGACACCTGCTTTGCATTTGCCGTTTGTTTACTTACAGTGTATGAACAAGAAAGGCGCGTGCTCAACCAAATTCCCAACTAATCATACGCGTTAAGTGTTTTTTCCTCCTGCGCCTTCATGAAAGCATTGTTCTCCACTGGCAACAAAACCTCTTTATTTCCGAAAATAACGATGTTGGATTGTCCTAAATTGACGGAAAGGTCAAGATTATCTGCACCCCCACCCTCTGTTCCCGCCCGCCATAATCTCTTGCTAACTGACAGAATGATGCCAAACTACGTAGGCGTGAGAAACGAAAAAAACAAAGGTTAGACCGTCTGGTCACGATGAGTGTTGATTAATGTTGTCTCTCCTGAAGTCAGGTCAAGTCAAGTCAAGTCAAGTCAAGAACACCTTACCGTGTCAGTGGATCTATATTTCACAAATCACAAACCACACCCACCCCATCCACCCCCCCCGGATCTTTTTCAAAGTTCAGTTTTGATTCAGGAGTTTGATGGAACTGGGCACGAAACTGTTTTTTAGTTCTATATTTTGTTTTGAATTTTGGAATTTGGAATCTTCGTCCAGATAGTAGAACATTTTTTGTTTTGTTTGATTGTTGTTTGTTTGTTTGTTTTTGTTGTTTTTTGTTTGTTTGTTTTTTGACAGAACATGAGAACTGTCGGCAGCAATACCTACAGCTTTTTGTGTGACACAACATTTACGCAATTTATCTAGCTGTTATTGTTTTTTGGCCAAAAATCTTTCCACATGTATTCACCACTCTGTTTTAAAGAGTTTTTTTTTTGTTTTTTTTTCACGCTAAGATTTAAAAAAAAAAAAAAAAAGCATCTTCAACATAGAAAAACACAAAGTCAATCTTTTTACATCATCTATCGCCGATTTTTCCCCGGTGCAGTATAAATAATAGTGTACTCTCTGCTCGTTCCATGAAAGGCCTGGAATTCTCATTCTCGCAGGGCTTGACGCTATTGTTTCAAGGCGATCTGCTGAGTCAGTGGTGTCAGTTTCAACCTGACGAGACTGTTGCCAAAACTGCTCTCCCGTTTCACTTCCTTGATGACTGGTGGCCCACGTGAGTGCGTGTGTGTGTGTGTGTGTGTGTGTGTGTGTGTGTGTGTGTGTCTCTCTCTCTCTCTTTCTCTCTCTCTCTCTGCCCCGAACAGGCTAATTTAAGCTGTTGATTTTCTGTCGTTAGACAGTAGGAAAAAACAGATAATGAAGACGAAGAGCGCACACACACACACACACACACACACACACACACACACATTGTAGGCTATATGTAGGCGCGAGCGAGGCGAGCCGAGTGATACTGGTAACGATCACTCTGTATTCTGCTACCGAACTAGGTGATCAATAAATATAACTGCATTGGACTGTCCCAAGCCTGACAGACAATAAGACGCCTCTGGGAAAGAGATACAAAATAAACGAACGCGAAAACACGTACTGGCTCTTACATGGGGACAGCTCAGTAAGAACAATTTGGTCGTATTGCTGTAGAGACGGACTCCACAGTGATGATGAAATCATTCTTCACACACAGCGCACAACGTAATCCGTCTACGTCATTCCTCTCCGACCATCCTCTTCACTCAGGATACGGAAACTTCCATTTTTTTAAAAAACATAGGCAGCCTCGCCTTCCATTACTAAATTGTCCGTTTTCTTTCTTTCTTTCTTTCTGTTTTCTTTTGTGTTTCTTGCAGTCAAGGTTTTCTTCTTCTTCTTCTTCTTCTTCAAATTCTTCAGATTCTTCTTCTTCAAACATTTCTTCAAATTAGGAAGATACAAAAGTTGACTGCAGGGTTCGTGGTGAAAATGAAATAATATAAAGTTTATAAAAACCTTTTGGTGGTAGTCGAAACCCTTTGGAAGGTAGACAC
>JADBJO010007454.1:67577-70077 GCA_016801955.1 Conus betulinus | reverse complement strand
GTGTGTGTGTGTGTGTGTGTGTGCGCGTGCGTGCGTGCGTGTATGTGTGTGTGCGTGTGGGTGGAAGCGGGGGGTGGAAGCGGCGCGCGCGTTCCTTTTGATTGTTTGATAGTGTGACAGTTTCTTTCCTTGTTCTGGCTGTATTTTGCTTGTGTGCTTTCCATGCGCCTGTATTTTGCTTGTGTGTTTTCCATGCGCCTGTATTTTGCTTGTGTGTTTTTCCATGCGCCTGTATTTTGCTTGTGTGCTTTCCATGCGCCTGTATTTTGCTAGCTAGGGCTGGGTGGAAAAAGCATGTATAATGTGTTTATCTCATAACCCCTGGTAAAATACAGTTTACCTTCTCTCTCTCTCTCTCTCTCTCTCTCTCTCTCTCTCTCTCTCTTCTTCTTCTTCTTCTTCTTCTTCTTCTTCTTCTTCTTCTTCTTCTTCTTCTTCTCCTCTTTTCTTCTTCTTCTTCTTCTTCTTCTTCTTCTCTTCTTCGTCGTCTTCTTCTTTTT
The DNA here is from genome assembly GCA_016801955.1 of Conus betulinus. NCBI lineage: Eukaryota > Metazoa > Mollusca > Gastropoda > Neogastropoda > Conidae > Conus > Conus betulinus. Next base: position 69,577 of record JADBJO010007454.1, on the reverse strand, counting down.
GAGAGTGTAGTTACATGTTATACCTATCTTGTAGTACCAGAGAGAGTGAGACGGAGGGAGGGAGAGAGAGAGATGGGGGGTAGGAGGGAGAGGAGAGAGAGAGGAGAGAGAGAGAGAGAGGGGAGGGAGAGAGAGGGGGGGGGGGGAGGAGGAGGAAAAAGAACATCAATCGATCTCTGTCGACGATAGCTAAAAACTGACAAAGCAGTGAGACAGTCAGAGTGTTTTGCCTGAAAAACGCATGTTGGGCAATGGAGAAAGTCTAAGGAGCTGCCTTTGTTCTGACAGGTCACAGCTTGTTGTTGAGTGGAGCCCACCTGTCGTAACCTACCCGTCACTTTGGAATCCGGTTTCTATGTCCTCTGCAGGCAGAGATACCATGTCTCTGTCAAAACAACACTCTCAAGACATGATTATGGTAGAAGGCTGTGTGGTATTGCGACCAGGGTTTTATGGTAGTGGCGGCGTTATCACAAGCAAAGTGTCTCTTGGCTTCGACTGAACATTCATTTTCACGAGGTGGAGAGCACGAGGAGAGAGAGAGAGAGAGAGAGAGAGAGAGAGAGAGAGAGAGAGAGAGAGAGAGAGAGAGAGAGAGACACACAGAGACAGAGAGACAGAGACAGAGATAGACAAACGAGACAGACAGACAGAGACAGACAGACAGAGACAGACAAAAGACAGACAGATGACAGACGATGACGACAGAGACGATGAGATGACGATGACGACGATGATGATGATGATGATTGAGTATTTCCAAGGGTAACAGATAAGCAAAATCATGCTTTTCTTCATCCGGCCCTTGCCCCACTAAGGGACTAAGCATGACTAGCGACTAAAACTTAGGAAACTGTTAACAAACACACATATCTTCACAAGAGAGAGAGAGAGAGAGAGAGAGAGAGAGAGAGAGAGAGAGAGAGACAGACAACGAGAGAGGAGAGAGAGAGAGAGATATTCAGCCAGGTAGATGTCAATCTGTTACAACGAAGAACCCTTGTTCTGTAACAGTCACCACGGTGTAGGTAGAAGGCCACTGAAAGTGAATGACAGCAGCTGGTTCCAGCCTTTTGTTGAAACACTGAGACCCGCACAGAGGAAAACACAGACGGACCAAGTACAGATTTAGACCCACACAGAGGAAACACAGACGGACCAAGTACAGATTTAGACCCACAAGTACAGAGGAAACACACAGACGGACCAAGTACAGAGGAAACACAGACGGACAGACGTACAGAGGAGACACAGACGGACCAAGTACAGATTTAGACCCAGACAGAGGAGCACAGACGGACCAAGTACAGATTTAGACCTACACAGAGAAGACACAGACGGACCAAGTACAGATTTAGACCCACACAGACACAGACGGTACAAGTACAGAGGAAACACACAGGACAGAGGAAACACAGAGGAGACACAGACGACCAAGTACAGAGGAAACACAGACGGACCAAGTACAGATTTAGACCCACACAGAGGAGACACAGACGGACCAAGTTCAGATTTAGACCCACACAGAGGAAACACAGGCGGACCAAGTACAGATTATAGACCCAGACAGAGGAAACACAGACGGATCAAGTACAGATTTCGCTAAAGTAGGAGGGGGGGGGGGGGGGGGGGGAGTGCAGAATTTGTAGAAGCGGGATGGGATGGTGGGGGGGGGGGGGGGGGATGTCAGACGCAGATTTTGTGAAGGGAAAGGGTTATGGGGGGAAGTCACATTTTTACAGAGAGAGAGAGAGAGAGAGAGAGAGAGAGAGAGAGAGAGAGAGAGAGAGAGAGAGAGAGTTCTAAATTATTAACCATTTGATTTCTACAAGTTTTTGGCATTTTGAGATTCAAATGTCACAACTTCAATTTTCAAGCAAAATGTTACTTCTGAAACACTTTGTGTATCACACACCTATTTCGCTGTATTGTCAAACTTGTTCTTACATGAATGTAATCAAGTATAATTAATTTCAGACATTTACACAAGGAAAAACAGT
>JADBJO010007454.1:32577-62577 GCA_016801955.1 Conus betulinus | reverse complement strand
ACTGGTTTCATGTCTTCTTTTGCGTTGACACATGTTTTCGATGTGAGTGTTTTCCTCAGAATTTCGTCTTTGTCGCTAGTGATTTTCAAAGCTTTCTTGCACAGGTGTGGTAAAGGTTAAACCCAAAATCTTGCGAACCAAACTAGAACGATGCTTGACGTTCGGGTTGGTTCTAGCCTGTTCTATTTGGGGCATCTTTTACGTCAGGGAATTTACGTGTTACTAAAAATAAAAAGTTTATCAGGCGGGTCAAATTCCGCAGTCAAGTGGCATTTCGGTCAGAAGTCACGTGACGGAATCTCTTTCGTCAGCAGTCCCTCAATGAGGGAAATCCCTGTATGTCACAAGGCAATAAGAGCAGAGTATATAAAGGGGACTGGAAGCGTGTTGTGCAGCATGTTTAGCAAAGTGGCAAGTTAACCTGTTATTGCCATTTTTCGTGTGTAGTAGTAGTTTCCATCCACGTGCTTTCACAAAATTATGTGACATTAGATTTGTGTGCGTGTGTGTGTGTGTGAAAACTTATCATCCACAACTTGCAACTATGAAACAGGTAAGGTAACTGTCATATACGACATCGTTATATTTCAGTGACCAGTAAGTCTGTAGTTCCTACTTGATTTTTTTCCACATTTCAGGACGTATTAACATCACTTTTGATGCAATAAACTTACAGGTGTTTGTGTTTTGTGGGTCCATTTAAACAGCTAAAAGTACAATGATATCGATGAACAGGTTCACTTTGAAGCAAAAAAACCCAACAAAATTGAAAGCAAGTGAAACCAGGGCACAAAGACTTCTTCACTACCTCATAGTCAAATCAGCATGTCTTTATCAGGATGCTCCCCCACCCCACCCTCCTTCCCAACTCATCACCCTCTCCAATGAATAAAGTATGTGAGAAAAAAAAAGAATAGATATGTAAAAGACAAAGAAATAACCTGAGGCAAGTAGACCCATAGAGATCAGTCAGCTAGTGTACCAATGATATTGAAACAAAAGTAATCAGCTGCGATTATTCAGACTTTTTCCCCTTTTTAGATGTAATTGATACATCTGACATACCGGTCCAGTGTGAACAAAACAGAGGTGCATTTATCAAGTATGCATGTTACTGTTCAGATCTGTGAATTCTTTCTGGTCACAGTGTCGGTCACAAAAAGTGGAGATGTTGGTGTCTCAAACTCAAAGGGTAGTGCAATTGACCTTTCTTTAGAAATCTTGAAAATATGTTAGAAAATAATTCAGTTTAAATCAGATCATGTTGCTTATAACCTAGCCAGTCATGAAGGGCCATAACAGGCTATCGTCTTGTGGAAGTCAACTTTAAACAAATAATTAATTCTTTATATCGAGAGGTGTCTTTGAAGAGGTGTTAATGGTCGGGTAGCTACCATATGCGCATGTGCATACATGGCTAATGATGATAATAATAATAATAATAATGAATACTTACACAGCTCCTGTTGTCGGCTAGGGACCAAGCTCTAAGCACTTTACAATCCACACTCGTTTACACAACGGGCTGCCTACCTGGGTAGTGCCGGTTGAAGAGCTGCCAGCTGGCGCTTCATTCAGTCGTTTCCCGTGCCATCCAGACAGTATCGTCCAGTATCGTTCATTCAATATCCTTACTTCCTTCATTTTTTTTTCTCTTCTCACGTAGGGTGCATGCTATGTGTAACATGTTATCCATACCAACGGCCAAACTGGCCTTCTCTTCTGAAAGTCGGTGATGGGATTTTACGTATGTGCAAGATGTTATGCATGTGTTCACACACGGAACCTCAGTATAGTCTCATTTGAAGGACAGTATGGAAATGGAGTCAGAACCAATGTTAACTCTGAGGGAAAATCACCCTGTACTGAAACGGCCCGGCAGAGAGAGATTCGAACCCGTCACCCCAGGATCACGAGTCCGGCGCTCTACCAACTGAACTATTCCGGCTTGAAAAATATTAGCCTTAGCTTCAGAATTTCCAGGGCTCCTGTATTGTTGTTGTTGATGCAAGCATAAATTTGAACCCAAGGTACATGGTCCACCCTGCAAAAACTCTCCTTTCTGAGTGAATCTTTGTCAATCTGCAGTATTCTGTTAGAACTTGTATGTGGTGCTTGTTACAACCTCTAGCAGAATCATACACAATGCCCATAGAATAATCAAGCTCTCTGCGTAAAGAAATTTATTTTTGCATTCATGGCGGTCAAATGGTGTTTTGAGTTGTTATACATAACAGTCTGCCATTTCAGCTTAATCTCTCAGTTTTGTGGAATACCTTCTGGCACCACTCTGGTGTTGATTACACTCACACAGTCACAATGCACCTTTGTGAGCAGAGTCATACAGCCATAAATAATATGCTGGAAATAAAACCATTCATTTTCCTTGGCTGAACAGTGCATGTGTGTGTCCGTCGGCAAGATAGTGTCATCTTTCTCCATCAAGACCTCTGGAATTCCATAACAGGTCTGAAAGGGAGAGAGTCCTTGATGAGAGATGATTCTGGAGGAGACAAAGAGAAAAATGTTCCAGAAACAAGACAACACACACACACACACACACACACACACACACACACACACACACACACACACACACACACACACACACACACACACACACACCTATAGGGAAGAAAATCTTTAATGGGAAGTATTTTGGGTGAAACCAAGAGGAAAATGTTAACGTACTGAAACACAGAAGTTTCTAAAGGGAAGGAAGTTTTTGATTAGAGGGGTAGGGATGGGGATAGTGTAAGTGGAAACAAAGAGAACTTGTTGCAGAAACAAATGAACAAATCTGAACGGGGAAGAAAATCTGTGATCAGAGGTAATCATTTTAAAAAGAAACCAGGAAAAAAAGCGCTCCTAAATAAAACACCTCTAAAGGGGAGAAAGTCTTTGCTGGGAGAAACTCTTATGTTTATGAACAAAAAGGAAAATGTCAATTCATTTTTTTTTTTTTTCATCTGTGAAGGAGAGGAGTCTTTGTATGGAAGTAATTCCTCCATACTCAAAGACAACATTCCTGAAAAAAGTCTCAAATGGTAGGTAATTCCTAAAAAAAAAAAAAAAGGCTCTAATGGTGGGTGATTCCTGAAAAAAAGGCTCTAATGGTGGGTAATTCCTGAAAAAAGGCTCTAATGGTGGGTAATTCCTGAAAAAGGCTCTAATGGTAGGAAATTCCTGAAAAAAAGGCTCTAATGGTAGATAATTCCTGAAAAAAGGCTCTATGGTTGGCAATTCCTGAAAAAAGGCTCAAATTAAATCTAATGGTGGGTAATTCCTGGAAAAAAAAAAGGCTCTAATGGTAGGTAATTCCTGAAAAAAGGCTCTTATGGTAGATAATTCATGAAAAAAAGGCTCTAACGGTGGGTAATTCCTGAAAAAAGGCTGGCTGTAATGGTGGGTAATTCCTGAAAAAAGGCTCTAATGGTAGATAATTCAAAAAAGGCTCTAATGGTGGGTAATTCCTGAGAAAAGGGTTCTAATGGTAGGTAATGCCTGAAAAAAAGGCTCTAATGGTGGATAATTCCTGAAAAAAGGCTCTAATGGTAGGTAATTCCCAGAAAAAGGCTGTAATGGTGGGTATTATTCCTGAAAAAAAAGGCTCTAATGATAGGTAATTTCTGAAAAAAAGGCTCCACTGGTAGGTAATTCCCGAAAAAGGCTCAAATGGTATGTAATTCCTGAAAAAAAAGCTCTAATGGTGGGTAATTCCTGAAAAAAAGGCTCTAAAGGTAGGTTATTCTTGAACTGACAGAGAAACCAATGTCTCTGGATAAAAAGTGCTTAAGGGACCAGATCTTTTATCAGAATTGACAGTTAAGAATTTCCAGCAGTGACAGAGAGAAAATTGTTCTTTGAATGGAAAAGCTGGCCAATGAAGGCAAGGGGGTCTTTATACCTGTGGCCTTATGGGGGAAATTTCATATCACTTGAAGTGGGTGTTTGTGTTTTTAAACCTGAATCATGAAATCAGTCGTAAGACGAAAATCTCACCTCAAGAATTTGGTAATTCAAATGACTGATTAAAAGGTTGATTTCATTACTTTGTGCACACACACACACACACACACACACACACACACACACACACACACACACACACATTTATATATTTTTCACAGAATCACAGAAATGTTTGGCTATAGGCTAAGTCTTTTTGCCTCATTTTAAGTGTCCATTAATATGCTTTTGGATCACTACATAGTGACTGTCCCATGGTTAAATCAGGCATAGTGTATACTACATTTATTACCACTTCAGTAAAGATTTAAATCAATGTATCAATGTATCTTATCAATGTATCTGTCTATCTCCCTATCAAAATCTTAATATAACAATGATTGTATCTATATATATATATATCTCCATCTATCTATCTCTGTATCAATCTATCAATCTGTCTGTCTGTCTGTCAGTCTATCTGTCCGTCTGTCTGTCTACCTATCTATCTGTTTATTTAAAGTCAAGAATGTGTTTTACCTTTAGCATCACACACAGTTTTACTTTTTTGTTTTGTTTTGCCATGTTTTTAACTCTGTGTTTTGCATTAAAGGACACTAAGAATTGAAGAATAGGAAATTTAGTAAGAGATCAACACTTCATGTGCATGCATGTAAAAGGGCTAATCCACTAACATTCACATCTCTACTGGCAGTTGTTTCAGAACAAGAATGAAATACCACTCCATTGTCAGGCATTCTTGGAGAGGAGGGAAGTGTTGAAGGTGGGGGGGGGGGGGAATGGGGTTTCAGTGTCGCATCCATTTATGCATGTGCAGTGAATAAACACAGCATGTGTCTAACCATGAGAATTTCATGTCAATGTGATCATGTTTCAGATCTTGAGAAATGAGCCGACGAAAGCGGTGGGGATAGCTGGGACCAGTGGTTTTACTTCCTGTGGAGGGCCAGCAAGTGCCATGGAGTCAGAGCTGCTCATGTACAAGCAGAAGATGGAGCAAATGACCGCCGTCATCAGACACTACCAGAGCGAGCTGGAATCGCAGAAAATCCGCAGAGATGGTGTGGAGACCGTGTCCAGGCTGCTGGCGGAGTGCCGACAGGAGAAACGCGTCATTGAAGAAACAGCACGCTGCTTCGCAAATGATGGTGAAAAACCTGCAGAACAAGCTGGCTTCCTGTGGACTGGGTGCCCAGCTCAGAGGGCGACGACAATGACGTGATTGTGCCCGGCACGTCAAAGCAGACGCTGACCAACCTGGCTCTGGAGAACAAGCGCCTGAGGAGTTTGCTGCAGCAGGAGAACAGTTCCAACAGTCCAGATGACCTCCAAAAGACACCTGAGGTCATTATTTTTTGTGTGTTTCCTTCTTTAGTCTTCGTGCATTTCCTGTTGCTTTAAAAAGAAAATGCCCAAAGACTAATAAGTCCATTCTTCCTCCATACGTAAACAGCTTCTTCTCTCCTTCCTGCCCCCCAATCTGTGAAGAAGACCAGAAAATTCTCAACTATATGTTTCCATGTGTGCGTGTGTGTGTGTGTGTGTGTGTGTGTGTGTGTGTGTGTGTGTGTGTGTGTGTGTGTGTGTGTGTGTGTGTGTGTGTGTGTGTGTGTGTGTGTGTGTGTGTGTGTGTGTGTGTGTGTGTGTGAATGCTTATTTATCGTTAACTGTGGCTGTGTAGTTGTTTGTTTCTTTCACACTGGGGGAAACATCGCTGCTGCAGTCGGTGCCAGCCATTTTTTTTGTTTTTTTCCCACAGTTGTTTAGGTTCACATAAATTTACTTTCTTCCCCACATTTTCATTTTAATTATGTGTGATTCAGATTATTTCAGTTTGTTCTTACCGTACTAGGATATATTACTGTTCATTCTCAGTATTGACTCCTGCATGTTAAAGCTCACATAAGTGTGTACATGCCTGTGCAGAACAAAGACACTGAAAAATCGTTACAACAGACAGTCGTCCACCTTGAAGCGGAAAACAAGAGCATGAAGAGAAAGCTATCGGACCTCGAACACTTGTTCAAATCTTCCAACAACGAAAAAGATCGACACCTTATTCAGTGTCAAGAAGAAATCCAGCACCTTACCAAGCAGAATGGGGAGACAAGCGCTCACAAGACAACAACGGCATTAACAGCCCTGAAAGAGCATCTGAAAGGGCTGATGGCTCAGTGTGCCAGTTTCGAACTGCATCTGGAAAGCGTTGGGGTCACAGGGTCAGATCCAGAAAAGAAGGGGCCTGCCATTGAACCTGTGCCCACGGTGAAAAAACAGGTCGAGGTGTGTTTTTCCTTCATTTGGTCATATGTACAGAAAGAGAAAATGGTTGTGATTTAAAAAAAAAATGTTCATATATATTTTTATCAGTTTCTTTACTTACTTGAGTATTAACTTGCTTAGTTACTTGTTGTTATAACTGTTTTTTGTTTGTTTGTTTGCTTGAACATTTTCCAGTTCTAGTTAAACTTTGATTGAAAGCTGCTGTTGGTTTATCAGATCTGTTAGGCTGTAAAAAAGAAATTATCAGGCATGCCATTAACATTCTTTTCAGTAGAATTTCTTTTCCTATAGGAAATCCACTCTGCTGCGTGTGTGTGTGTGTGTGTGTGTGTGTGTGTGTGTGTGTGTGTGTGTGTTGTTAAATTGCTATTCAGTTTACCTTCAAGGCTATGTCCTAGTTTGTCCTACCATTCTAACTCTCACTCATTCTCAGTCTGTGTAATTATTGTATGCCTGTAATTATTGTGTGTCTGTGTATTTATTGTGTGTCTGTAATTATTGTGTGTCTGTGTAATTATTGTGTGTCTTATCTCAGTCTGCCTGTCACTCTGTCCAGTCATTCATAGATTTACAGTCATGTAAAGATTTACAGTCAGTCATGTAAATATTCCATTTTGGGGATGTTTGCGATCTGACCCTCTCAGTCTGTGCAGTAACTCTCACTCTGTGTCTCACTGTGGTCTGTTTGTCCATCTAGTTTGTCTGTCTGTCCACACAGCTCTGTTTGCCCTGTTGGTCAGTGCCTCCTTTGCCCTGTTGGTCAGTGCCTCAGTCTCTGTGTGTCCTGCTGGTCAGTGCCTCAGTCTCTGTGTCCTGCTGGTCAGTGCCTCCTTTGCCCTGTTGGTCAGTGCCTCAGTCTGTCCTGTTGGTCAGTGCCTCAGTCTGTCCTGTTGGTCAGTACCTCAGTCTGTCTGTTGGTCAGTGCCTCAGTCTGTCCTGTTGGTCAATGCCTCAGTCTGTCCTGTTGGTCAGTGCCTCAGTCTGTCCTGTTGGTCAGTGCCTCAATCTCTGTGTCCTATTGGTCAGTGCCTCAGTCTGTCCTGTTGGTCAGTGCCTCAGTCTGTCCTGTTGGTCAGTGCCTCAGTCTGTCCTGTTGGTCAGTGCCTCAGTCTGTCCTGGTGGTCAGTGCCTCAGTCTCTGTGTCCTGTTGGTCAGTGCCTCAGTCTCTATCTATGTCCTGTTGGTCAGTGCCTCAGTCTGTCCTGTGGTCAGTGCCTCAGTCTGTCCTGTTGGTCAGAGCCTCAGTCTCTGTGTCCTGTTGGTCAGTGCCTCAGTCTGTCCTGTTGGTCAGTGCCTCAGTCTGTCCTGGTGGTCAGTGCCTCAGTCTGTCCTGTTGGTCAGTGCCTCAGTCTGTCCTGTTGGTCAGTGCCTCAGTCTGTCCTGTCGGTCAGTGCCTCAGTCTCTGTGTCTGTTGGTCAGAGCCTCAGTCTCTGTGTCCTGTTGGTCAGAGCCTCAGTCTGTCCTGTTGGTCAGTGCCTCAGTCTGTCCTGTTGGTCAGTGCCTCAGTCTGTCCTGTTGGTCAGTGCCTCAGTCTGTCCTGGTGGTCAGTGCCTCAGTCTGTCCTGGTGGTCAGAGCCTCAGTCTCTATGTCCTGTTGGTCAGTGCCTCAGTCTGTTCTGGTGGTCAGTGCCTCAGTCTGTCCTGTTGGTCAGTGCCTCAGTCTGTCCAGTTGGTCAGAGCCTCAGTCTCTATGTCCTGTTGGGTCAGTGCCTCAGTCTCTGTGTCCTGTTGGTCAGTACCTCAGTCTGTCCTGTTGGTCAGTGCCTCAGTCTCTATGTCCTGTTGGTCAGTGCCTCAGTCTCTATGTCCTGTTGGTCAGTGCCTCAGTCTCTATGTCCTGTTGGTCAGAGCCTCAGTCTCTATGTCCTGTTGGTCAGTGCCTCAGTCTCTATGTCCTGTTGGTCAGTGCCTCAGTCTCTATGTCCTGTTGGTCAGAGCCTCAGTCTCTGTGTCCATTTGGTCAGAGCCTCAGTCTCTGTGTTCCATTGCTTGTTTCAGCGATCAGACAGTGTGGATGGCATTGGCGTTGAGCAGCTCTTGGCAGAGAAGGAGAAGCTGCAGGCTAGAGTGGAAGAGGTAATGCCTAAATCATAGTCTGTCTGTCTTTGAGTGTATGAGTATGTTTAGACTGGCCATTTTGTTCCAAAAATCTTCTTTAAAAAATGAAAAAAAGAATTTGCAGTTTTCATCTTGTCATCTCAAAATTGGACACATTAGCATACTGCGCAGATCAAATCATTTTTTACGCAGGATGAGGGAGCATTGCCAGGGGGATGGGGTGGGGAGGTGGAGATGGGGAAGGGGAGGAACAGGGAGGGACAGGGATGTTCAAGGATGGGGTTGGGAGATGTGGAGTGGAGTGGGGAGGGTGATGGGGGAGTAGTGAGTGGGACAGGGAAACAGTGGGCCGGTGGAGGGGAGAGGGGGGGCTTGGGAGGGGTTTTGTGTGGGCTTTGAATAAAAAACGATCAAAGTTTAAACATTCATTTGAAATATCTAGTGAAGTGATCTGGTAACTTGGATGATGAGAGAGAAACAAAAGTGATCATGGGACTGCATTCTGTGTGTGCCTGCGCTGTCTCTCCAGCAAACTGAAATCTATTACCTCTTATTATGATTAAATGTGAATTGTTTGTATTAGAAATGAACAGTGTGTATGTAATGTGATAGTGTGGTTTTTCAAAGTTCTCAGAATTCATTCTTGATGCTTTACCTGCTTTCATGTTTGTCAGTGAAATAAAGACTGGCGTACAATTTGAAATTTTTAACATTCGATGGGATTTCTTTTATTGCAAGTGGCATGAACTTTTGAATTTTTGAAATGTTTACACACATGTGTATTGTGTTCTTCCCATCAGAATTATCCCCACCAATTATTGCTAGGAGTTTGGTAAATAACTGAACAGCTAATATTTGATATTTGGCAAGTTTGAACCGATAAGTTTGTAGTAATATATCAAAACGCAGCATTTGTAAGAAAGAAAGCAGAGGGGGTGGGGGTGGTGTGGGGGGAGGGAATCCATTTTTTTTTTTCCTGGACATGACTCTGACTCACTTCCTTCAATGTCAGGTGACACAGATGAACCAACGATGGCAGGAGTTTTTCAGCGAGAGAGACAGGTACACCAAAACCCTGGAGCAAAAAGTGCGCGACCTCGAAGGGCAGCTGAGGGCAGCCACACGTCATGGGGCCACACCAGAGATCAACCGCCACATTGGAAACATCCTGGAGAAATCACAGAAGGAACTAGAACAACTGGAAGACAAGAAGAAAAAAAAGGTAAGTGTATGGACAGTGGTTCTTTTGTGGTTGAATAAAGGCTCTCTTGTGGACCTGAAATTATCGTCAAAAGAAATGACATCAGAAACATAATAAACTGTTTAGAAATTAAGTACTCTTTCTCAGTGGTAATGCAGCATCTCAGAAGATTACCTTCAACTGTTTTGAAAATATACTTGTCTTCAGCAATTTGATTTTTCATTCTTGAACCAATAACACTAGAGATGTGTTTCAGCATTCTCTCTGTTGACAATTGTTTTGCTTAGCAAACTGAAAAAAAAAAAAAAAAACAAGCAAAAACAAAACAAAACACAACAAAACCTGCATGCTGTTAAGACAAAAATCTGTTTGGATCCAGTGTGTAGATGAGTAATCCCCTTCGGTTTTATATCTTTAACACCCATCTTTTTTCTCCCCTTCTATCCCTGCATTCTCATGTCCCGTCCCCATGTCCCAGTTCCCCATTGTAATATCACAGTTCTCTCCTGTGCCCCTTCCCCATTGTAATATCACAGTTCTCTCCTGTGCCCCTTCCCCATTGTAATATCACAGTTCTCTCCTGTGCCCCTTCCCCATTGTAATATCACAGTTCTCTCCCTGCCCCTTCCCCATTGTAATATCACAGTTCTCTCCTGTGCCCTTCCCCCATTGTAATATCACAGTTCTCTCCTGTGCCCTTTCCCCATTGTAATATCACAGTTCTCTCTCCTGTGCCCCTTCCCCATTGTAATATCACAGTTCTCTCCTGTGCCCTGTCCCCATTGTAATATCACAGTTCTCTCCTGTGTGCCCTGTCCCCCCATTGTAATATCACAGTCTCTCCTGTGCCCTGTCCCCATTGTAATATCACAGTTCTCTCCTGTGCCCTGTCCCCATTGTAATATCACAGTTCTCTCCTGTGCCCTGTCCCCATTGTAATATCACAGTTCTCTTGTAATATCACAGTTCTCTCCTGTACCCCTTCCCCATTGTAATATCACAGTTCTCTCCTGTGCCCTGTCCCCATTGTAATATCACAGTTCTCTCCTGTGCCCTGTCCCCATTGTAATATCACAGTTCTCTCCTGTGCCCCCTTCCCCATGTAATATCACAGTTCTCTCCTGTACCCCTCCCCATTGTAATCTCACAGTTCTCTCCTGTGCCCCGTCCCCCATTGTAATCTCACAGTTCTCTCCTGTGCCCTGTCCCATTGTAATATCACAGTTCTCTCCTGTGCCCTGTCCCCATTGTAATATCACAGTTCTCTCCCTGTGCCCCGTCCCCATTGTTATATCACAGTTCTCTCCTGTGCCCGTCCCATTGTAAATATCACAGTTCTCTCCTGTGCCCTGTCCCCATTGTAATATCACAGTTCTCTCCTGTGCCCTGTCCCCATTGTAATATCACAGTTCTCTCCTGTGCCCTGTCCCCATTGTAATCTCACAGTTCTCTCCTGTGCCCTGTCCCCATTGTAATATCACAGTTCTCTCATTGTAATCTCACAGTTCTCTTCTGTGCCCCTTCCCCATTGTAATCTCACAGTTCTCTCCTGTGCCTGTCCCCATTGTAATATCACAGTTCTCTCCTGTACCCCCCCCTCCCCATTGTAATATCACAGTCCTCTCCTGTGCCCCGTCCCCATTGTAATCTCCAGTTCTCTCCTGTGCCCCGTCCCCATTGTAATATCACAGTTCTCTCCTGTGCCCCTTCCCCATTGTAATATCACAGTTCTCTCCTGTGCCCCGTCCCCATTGTAATATCACAGTTCTCTCTTGTGTCCTGTCCCCATTGTAATATCACAGTTCTCTCTCCCTGTCCCCATTGTAATATCACAGTTCTCTCTTGTGTCCTGTCCGCATTTGTGATATCACAGTGCTGAGAACACATTTAAATTAAAGATTCTGCATCTCCAACAGGCTGAGGAAGAAGCAGAACGTCTGCGGCAGGAGGTCGTCGTCAAGGAGACGCAGGTTGTTCAGCTGCAGGGCGAGGTGAGCAGTTTGAAGCAAGCCTCACGCCAGCCGACTCTGTCGGAAGCTCAGGGCATCATCGAGCACCTGAAGGCCCAGATCCAGGTGTGCACCGAGGACTTTGAGAAGGAGCGTGAGGACCGGCAGATTGCTCTGCACAAAGTCTCTGGCCTTCAGGAGCAGAACAAGCACCTGCACAAGCTGGTAAGTGTCAGTTGCAGAGTTTGATCCATACAGTGGAAGCTCTCCAGTGAGACCTTCCCCATTTCTCTCTGCCACCACCCACACCCCCATCTCCCTCCACCGTGGTGTTTTAAATTTTCTTTCCTTTTTTTTTGTTTTCTTCTTCTATTTTTTTTTTTTTTTTTTTTGGTTGCTTTTAGCTGAATAACAATACCTGGGTTACGCAGAATGTGTGTACACTGTGTGTGTGTGTGTGTGTGTGTGTGTGTGTGTGTGTGTGTTTTGTTTCTTTTAACTTGTTTACTTTTTCCCTTTTGTATTTGTGACCTCCAAGTCTAAAGATTTACTGACAGTCTTGTTGTGTTTTGTTGTGCATTAGAAAACAAGACTTGTTTTTCCATATAGGTTGGTTTGGAACATCTTTTTTCAAAGCAATAACCCCACTTGCCTCAAAATCAAATGTACACCCAACAGATATCTTGTTTCGTGCATTCATAATTGATATGTTGGTTTCTTGTTTTTTCTCTCTCTCCCAAGCTTTTAGTTTTTGTATGTTGTACCTGACCTCTTGACTGCCAAAATATGCTCACTATGATGCTTGAACACTTGCAAAGAATAGCATTTATAAGCTGGGGTCAAAACATCGATTTTCTGATTTTAAGTGTTCAAGAAGTCGGAAATCAGAGTAGTGTAGCCTGATCATTTTCCATATAGAAATCTCTCTGTCTATATCTGTATCCATATATCTATATCTATCTATCTATATATAAATAAATAAATAAATATATATATATATATATATATATATATATATATATATATATATATATATATATGTTTATATGGTTTTATAACAGTTTACATGCCAGAATTGTTTATTATCAACTTTTTTACCTTTCATGGTCAGAAACAGATGACCAATTAGAGAACAAGAGTCGGTAATACATGACACAAAGGGGTTATTAATGCCCTTCTATGAGTATTCGTTACACAAGATGGGATCTACAGGAATCAGATTTGCACATCTTGCATTGAAGGTTTTTTACAACTGTCATATTTATTTACATGAAAATCACAGTCATGTTTTTGGTAGAACACTTTCAGTTTTTGATAAAGAAACTATTAAGAAAGAGGAAGTTTCCATATTAATTTCAGGGTTTTTTTTTGTTTTGTGTTGTTTTGTTTTGTTTTTTAAAAACACACCATAATCTTTCATGAGAAATAGACAGTTTTCCCCCATACAAGTTTTTTCTTAAAGTAAGAAAAAAATTAAGAAAAAGAAGAAGAAGGAAAGAGAGACAGACAGAAGGAATTTAAAAAAAAAAAAAAAAGGATATCGATAAACTCTTCTCACTTTTGATACAAATCGTCAGTGTGAGCACGGTTCACTGAGAAATTATAAGCAAAATACACAGTCATGCACATAGAAAAAAATTCCAGCAGCAAATTCTAATTGCATGGATCTGCAACAGCATTTATTTACTGCAATTTATGATGTACCTCTTTGTTTCTTGTGGTCTGTCATAGATTAAAAGAGTATCTTAATAGGGCATGCAACGTTTGTTGCATTGTGATGACTCAAGAGCTACCTCTCCTAGTGAATGTGACCTTGCGGTATGAGGCTGCAAGTTAAAGAAATCATGGCTTTGGACTAAAGCTGATTCCAGACATGGCTTCTTGTCCACCAGAATGATCACCTCCAGACCCTCCTGAAGCAGACACAGAGGCCTATTGTCCAGGAACACAGTTACCATGACGTATGTACAGTTTGTGTGTGTGTGTGTGTGTGTGTGTGTGTGTGTGTGTGTGTGTGTGTGTGTGGTGTGTGTTTGTATGACAAATTTGTGAGAAAGAGAGGTGTACAGGGATACAAAAACTATACACAAGTGAAAATGTCCTTCTTGATAAAGCAGACAAACAAATAAAAAAACATAGGGTAAAAATATAAACGAACTGCAGTCCACTCGCAGATCCTCCTATCGTATGGATTTCCATATTGGCATTTCGGTGATTTTTTTAATGGATGGCTCTTTCATGTGTATCGCATGGAATGAATTGAAGTTTTTCTTTAAAAAGGAGAAGCTGTGATAGTCTGTTTGTGGGAGGGGCAGAGGACTCTCTGAGGTTCACTGTGCCAAGGGCATGGCATATTGGAAGGCAGTGCCCATCTCTCTCACCCCACCTTCCTTGAACTGAATCAGCTCCCCATTTACTGCAGGGTGAATAGAGAGCATTTGTCGGCTGAAAAAATGCAGCCCCATGAGTGGTTTGAACCCATGACCGTCAGCTCTGCAAGCAAATGCTCTAACCACTGGACCACAGACCTCTCTGGAATCTTTTGTGAGACTGGCCAAATTCTGTCAGTGTACTGATATCAAAGAATGCCTTTGTTTCTCCCCAAAAACAATCCCTTGTCCTGATATTTGCCAATATATATGAACAATTGTTGCTGTTGAAGGATGAACCATAGCAGGGTGTGTTCTCACAAAAAATCTTCCGTTCCTGTTGACAGGCTACCAGCCTTCTTCATCACAGCAGAGCACTTTGCCCCCAGTCTGTGCTGGTTTTCGACAGCCCCTCCTCCCCCACACACCACCACAACAGCCAGGACTGCCCAGACTTTGATTTCGACAACTCCTGCCAGGAGCCCCACCTTCAAGGTCCCCGCCCTGTGTCTCTGCCGGTGCCAGCACCGGCCCTGGATCTGCTTTCCCGGGGGCTGCAGAAGCCCAAGCACTCCCTGTCAGACTCTGCCATTGGTTCTGGCGCCAGCAAGAAGGACACTTTCTTGACCTGTCCAAAGTGTAGCAAAGAATTTTCAGAAGAGTGCCAAGATGAGCTGTTGACGCATATGGATGTGTGCTGGAAATAAATAGCTTTTCATTTTTCTCTTTGTTTTTGTCTTAAAGTTTGCTAGTATTATAATTTTGAATACATTATTCATGCCATCTGCTTATTTGTACACATGTGTGTGGCTGTGCATGTGCATGTAAGTGTGTGTGTGTGTGTGTGTGTGTGTGTGTGTGTGTGTGTGTGTGCACTGTATGGATGTTACATGTCTTTGTATAAGAATATTGAAACAGAATTTTGCTCACCAGTGTCACTGTATCTCTGTTTTTATTTCAAAGACATTTGTTCTTGCTCTAATTTGCAATATGTTAGAGGGCTCTACTGATTTTGTCTCCCTCTCATATGTGACCGAGTATTAAAATCTAACGGATATCAATCATACAAGTTGAGTGCAAGGCCATATGAATGATAAACTGATTTAGACGATACAGTGACAGCAGGATGTCTTGTGAAACGTAATTCCATGTGATCTCTCCCAGCTGCAAAGGATAATTTGTTTTTTGTAGGGGAAGGAGGATTAAGTGTGTGTGGTTGTAGCACCAGTGCCTGTTGACATGTCCATACCAGCATATCCACAGGGAAGGAGAGGAAAGGGGTGTGTCTCTGAAAGGCAGGAGCAGCAAGCTGATAGATCTGCTGGCATGTCAGGTATGTCTGATGTCGTTCACTTCCCAGTGGCAGTGCCCCGTACCACTATTCCTCTGCTTCTGTCAGCACTTTCTGTTTTGTGAAGAGTTATGACAAAGTGTTCATTGAAGCCATAGTCTGTTGCAGTGCCTGTAAGGAGTATGCATACATCTTTATTTCTGTTCCTTTGCCATACTGTGTTGGAAGGATTCAGTTTTAAATTAATTCCTCATTGTGGCCAGTACCGAGTGAATAAAATGTGTGTCGTTTGTATGGGGTTTGTTTTGCTGTTCTTACTCATGCTGTGTGAGATGTTCAATGTCAATACTGTTTTGCCTTCCTGTGTACCACTTGTTTTTGAAGTTGTCATAGTTTGTTGAGGATGCCGAGACGCTTTTCAAAAAGATACCTTTTCTGATCATGAAGGCACTTCAGTTTCATTATCGCTCAGAGTGACTCCTGAAAACCTGCTACCCACAACAGTTTGACTTCTGTCCACTGCAGGGTTTGTGAGTATCCACCCTCACCACCACTTTTTCAAACAAGTGTTTCAATGCATTCATTGAAAATGATCGCGTGTTGTAAAAGACAGATAAACGTGAGCTGCTTTTTTACATCTGAGGTACTGAGAAAATGATGTATTGAATTCTGGCTGAAAATCCAGGGGGCCTGAACACATAGTGTTTGATAGTAGACCAGGACAGAGGCTGGGAGACACTTGACAGCAGAGAGTCTGGAACCTGGTAAAATGTTAGCGTCTTGATGCTTTAGAACTCAGTCATGCATGAGTGAACAATAAGCTTTAGAATTTTATAGAAAATCATCATTAAAAGGCATATAAATTTTTCTATGTGCCAAGCAAGGTTGGAGGTTGAAATGATTACCTTGAAGGGTCTTTTAGTGGTCATCTGGGCTGTAATGAAACTGAATCTAAACGACAGTATATAGCCATTAGGTTTATTCTAATGTGTGTGCTGCTATCAATTTAGAAATATCTTGGAAGCAACACACAACCACCATTAAATATCATACACGTTTGAACTTTCTGAGGAATATTGATCTTGATTGTCTCTCTTCGTCTTTTTTTAGTTCTCATTTCACTCCCTTTATTATCAAATTGCGATTTGACATCCCAGACCAGTTTCACGCTGTGTTTTTAAATCTCTTTGTCAAGAGATGTTTTTTCTTGTCCCAGAAATGGTGCAAGGAGGACACAGTTAGCTCCCCTGAGGTGCGCATGTGAAACCAGAGGTTTGTTGTGGATGGAAGCGCTCTGTTTGCTTGCTTTTAACCTTCGCCTGTATGTACTAATCTTGAAATCTTCACTTTTCCCTTCACTGTTTCTGTCCTTTCTAAATCTTATCTTTCTTTGTCTCTTTTTTTTTTTCTTTCTTTGGATCAGTAGTAAGATTTTATTGGCTCAGTGTGTGTGTGTGTGTGTATGTGTGTGTGTGTGTGTGTGTGTGTGTGTACTAACCTGTGAATTATTAGCAACAACAAAATGAACAAGACACTGTAACTTCAGTGACTTTTTGTGTACTTGTGTTCATCATCACTGTCATTTTTGTTGCTAACATTTGTTGAATGTATTTTGAGAAAAATCATGGAAGAGACAAAGAGCTAGGAAACTGTTGACGGAGATGCTTTGGAGTTTGGAGTTGGCTTAAGAAAGACAGGTCATTGACATGTGTGGGATTTTTTATTTTACACTCACTACACACACACACTCGCACATACATGCACGCACACACACACACACACACACACACACACACACACACACACACACACATGCTGCTTACACACTTACACACAGTAAAAATATGTGCATATCACAATGTGTATGAAAAATACTGTGACTAATGTGTTTGTGTCATTAAGTTTATCATTGCTATGGCGGCGTTTTTTTTATTATGTTTTTTTTTTTCATTGTTATTGGCATATTCAGTGAGTAGAGCATTGGGTTCACCACTGCAACTGGTACATGTACGACGAACTTTAAGCTTAGCGGCATGTACAGTATAAAGAAAAAACCCTAGTTCAACACTATGGCTATGCATTTGTTAGCAAAACTTCAGTCTGCCACTATTCAGCGATAACATTTTACTGATAGCCATTAAGGAGCTTACAGTTAAGAATAATGAATATTTTTCTTTGCCCAAATGTTGAGTGGACAGGGCATAATATGACTTTTGCAGTAAATTCAGGTTTGTGGTAGTTTGAAAAATTGACAGCAGAGAAATTTATTCAAGTTCAAATGAAGCCAGTGGTCATTTCACTGACAAAGATTTTAAAGAAAAAGCAAAGAAAATGAAATTCTTCATGGTTGTTATTTTCAAGAAAAAGGAAATGGAAAAAAAAAGAGAGAAAAAAGTGCATGGAATTTCCATGGAAAGAATAAGAATTCATGTGTGATATTCTGAACACTTCCAGATTTGAAAGAAAGCAGAGCTGATTTTCATGTTGAGTTTAAAGCAGACTTGGAACCTGAAAACGCTGTATGAGCAGATTGTGTATACACTTATAGTGTCACAGTCTCTGCATAAGAAGTTGTCTGGGTCCTAGTCTGTTATCAGCTTTGTGTGAATTTCAGCACCTGGTACCCAGATTTGTGGTCAGACATCTGAAAATTTTTATAGAATCTAAGTTTGAGCAGTAACTCTCTGATTCACTTTTGTTTTTTTTTTTGTTTTGTTTTTGTTTGTGTCTTTTTTAATTTTTCTTTTTCTTTTATTTTACTTTCTGTTTTATTTTCTGTTTGAAAATCAGTTGCTCAAATGTGTGTGCATATGTGTTGGTTGTAAGGTTTTTCTTCCATGTGTTCAAAGTTTTCTGTGAAGTCAGGTTCTTGTTTCACGCATTCTAAGTTTTCTCTGGTGTCAGGGGCATATGTTTTCTTTTTTGTTGTTGTTAACAGTTCTTGTAGATGAAGGAGTAATGTGAAGCTTTGGGAAAGGTTGAAAAGAACGTTTCACGCGAAGTTTTCTTTGTGCTGCTGTTGAAGGCTGATGGTCAGGGGGGAACACTGCTAGAGTCGTTCATTTGTAACACACTTCCTAGTGTCTTATCTCCCCTGCAGCTACAAGATGACTTTTCTTTCTTGATTGGATTCAGTATTTGCCAATGTTTTCTTCTTTATAAAGAAAAACCAAAGAAAATGTTTTTTTTTTTAAACGTGGAATAGAACATGTGTTTTGATAATCTGAGTTCATGAATGATAAAGTTTGAATTGACTGTACACTGATGATTGGCAAATAAAATGATGATCAGATCTTAAATCAATGTACAAAGTTGTGTTGTATCAAAGCTGAGAGGTTTTGTGCTATTTAATGTGTGAAATATAGTCAGTCAAGAGATCAGTTGACATGAATGTACACAACCGTGTTGTCAAAGCTTTAAGGATTTTGTGCTCCTTGGAATGGAAAATGATCCAGTCAAGAGAGATCAGAATCAGATTGTTTAGATTATTTGCTCTTTTTATTTTTCCTATGAGTTTCTTTCTTTCCATTGCCCCTCCCCCTCCCTTTTTTCAGCAATACTGGCAGAGGGTAAAATGTAGATAAACATACTGACAGCTGGTAGTTTGTGCTTGTGAATGCATCATTATGTTGTCATTCCTGGGATTTTGATGTCATGGAGTAAGTTACCCATTCATTTTTGTTCAGAAGACATAAACACATGCATGCATACATACACACGTGCACACCCACCCACATCCACACACACATGTATGCATGCACCCATTCCCCCCCCCCCCCCCCCCCCCCCCCCCCCCCCACATACATGCCCACACACTCATACTGGTATGTTTGCATGCAGTTGACTGGGTGAGTGTGCTCTCGCCTGCGTGCACACATGTATACACACGCACACACAAACACACACACACAAATGCACACTCTCTCTCTCTCTCTCTTTGTGGGTAATTGTTTGATCAATTGGATCAACTGAGTGTGTGTATGTGTCCGAATAACCCATCTTCATCCTTTTAACATACACACAAAAGTAGCTTGTACTATCATAGCAACATAACACCGTCTACCTGTTAAAGCTCCCTTCTTTCATTTTAAAACGTGTTCTCAATCAGTCTTCATGTGCTGTATGCGAAATCATGGATATGGATACAATTAAAAAAGAAAAAAAAAGGTTGAAATATTTTAAACAGGGCTAAAATGTAATAAAGATATGAAAACTAATTTCATTTGACTCTGTCTTGGAATTACTCGCAGTTTAACTTCATGGTAATGCTACGATGACTATTCACATGCGCTGAATAAATTTTGTTGAATCTTAGAATGGGGTTGGCAACTTATCCATGATTTTTGCGTGCAGCATCACCTATTTACCTCCCTTGGAAGACTCTCTCTCTTTCTCTCTCTCTCTCTCTCAGTCAATTGACAATGTTTTTTCAGAGGTTGATTTTGAGGTTCTTCTGTACATAAATTGAGAAGCATGGTAAAAACACCGTGACTAGACTTTGTCCACCAGTCAAACATATACTCTCATTCAACAGGTTTTTTTTCCTCCATGATGGTGGAGATTGTACAGACAATAACTAAGCTTTTTTCTTCTTTTCTCTTCTCAGAATGCAGATGTGTATACTGATCTCTGGGAAATGCATGTTTTTTCCCAGTCAGCTTCACTGGTCAGAAAAGCAATTTTCAGCGATGTACAAAATTTACCTTTAGGGGTTTACTTACCAGTCTGCCGGGGGAAAAGGAGGTGCAGGATTGGGGAGGGTGGGGAGAGTAGAATCCTTTCCCTCCCACCACCCCCCACCCCCTCCCTTGTACTACAAAGTTTTGGTGAGTGCAGTTTCTGTGCTAAATGAGGATGAACGGTCATCTTCCCTTCTTCTTTCACCCACTTCCTCTTGATCTCTCTCTCTCTCTCTCTCTCTCTCACACACACACACACACATGCACACACACACACACACATCCAGGACATGATCAGTGCATCAGTGCTGCAAAACCTGCCTGACCTGTTATGCAGTATCACAATTGTGTTTGGGGATGATTGTTATGAAAAATAACACACAGTGGCAACAATGTGGGGATTTTTTTTTTTTTTTTTTTTTTTTTTTTTTTTTTTTTTTTTGATGAAGCATTTAGACTGCACAGTGTTCTGTGTCTGCTGTGCTTATTCTCATTGTAATTTCTGCCAAATCAGAGCTCTGCAACATCAATACGTTATTCTTCCATCCCCCTCCCCCCCCCCCCCCCCCTTCCTCCTCCTCTTCCCCCCACCCCCTCTTCCCTTGCCTCCTCATTCTCTCAGCCTTGTTTCCTTCTTCATGTCTCCACCACACCTGTCCCCTGCTCTCCCTTCATGTCTCCACACCTTGTCCCCTGCTCTCCCTTCATGTCTCCACACCTGTCCCCTGCTCTCCCTTCATGTCTCCACACCTGTCCCCTGCTCTCCCTTCATGTCTCCACACCTGTCCCCTGCTCTCACTTCATGTCTCCACACCTGTGCCCTGCTCTCCCTTCATGTCTCCACACCTGTCCCCTGCTCTCCCTTCATGTCTCCACACCTGTCCCCTGCTCTCCCTTCATGTCTCCACACCTGTCCCCTGCTCTCCCTTCATGTCTCCACACCTGTCCCCTGCTCTCCCTTCATGTCTCCACACCTGTCCCCTGCTCTCCCTTCATGTCTCCACACCTGTCCCCTGCTCTCCCTTCATGTCTCCACGCCTGTCCCCTGCTCTCCCTTCATGTCTCCACACCTGTCCCCTGCTCTCCTTCATGTCTCCACACCTGTGCCCTGCTCTCCCTTCATGTCTCCACACCTGTCCCCTGCTCTCACTCTCTTCTGCCTCAGTCTTTTCATTCCCTGACTCACACACGCACACACGTGCACACACACATGCATGCACACATAAATGCACACACACACACACACACACACAAATTTGCACACATATGCACATACACACACACATGCATGCACACACACACACACACACACACACACACACACACACACACAAACCAGCTAACCAAAATATAAATTGAAACGGATCGTATCACTAGTGAAAAAGGAAGCAAGATGTAATAGTAGAATGAAGATATTAAAAAAGATTGCATAGTAACACTTACTTGATATGCAATGCAAAACAGACTAGTGAATTTTTTAGAAATATACCTTCTGAAAACATAGATGTGGCAGATGCAGAGAAAGCACAAATAAATAATCTGTGTGCATGACTGCCAATTATCAAGCATCAAATAAGCAATACTTCAGTCTCTGTTTAGAGTGCTCGTTTGCATTTTAGCCAGCCAACTGTAGATTATTTGGCCAAGTGTGTAGGGAACTTTCTGACAGATGAAGCAAATTCTCCATGGCATTGTATTTACTAACGAAGTTGTTAACTAGAATGAGGACATGAAAAAATAATTATATGAAATAAAATAAAAAGCCAGAAAGTCACTCAACAGTTGTTAGAGTTTCTTCAGAAAAAAGTTGATAACTGTGTATGCATACAGCCAGCTGCAAGCATGGAAGATAAATTTAGCAATAGTGCAACATGCATCATTCACTACAATTATTATTTGAAGTAAGGGGAAAAAGTCTGATTATAATGATATTCAGAACAGTGCTGACTCTATTTCATATCTCTGCTATTCAACTTTTCTTTCAGCCGAATTGTGTCCCTTGATCCCTTTTTCTCCACCGCAATTCATGTCACCCAGCGTATTGCTTTTCCATTTACAAAAAAAGGCATCAAAGGTTTTTCTTAATATATGTTATCTAATACTTCTCTTACCAGCAGATCGTAAATCACATGACCTGATTTATGACCTTTAGCAACATCAAAAACAATATATAAAGTACATAAAAGTACCATTCATTGTTTTTGTCAGTTTTGCTGGACATTGTCATTTCTGGTGTGATGCTTCATTATTCATCGCCCTGATTCACCAGACTAAATGTTGGGGTGGTGTAGGGGCACGCACACAGTTCTTGCCAGTACATGGAAGGGCTGACTGTCGTCTTTGTCTGCCTGCAGTGACAGGCTGGTATGGCAATGGTATGGTAGAGGCTGGTATGGCATGGTATGGTAAAGGCTGGTATGGTAATGGTATGGTAAAGGCTGGTATGGTAAAGGCTGGTATGGCAATGGTATGGTAATGGTATGGTAAAGGCTGGTATGGCAGTGGTATGGTAAAGGCTGGTATGGTAATGGTATGGTAAAGGGTGGTATGGCATGGTATGGTAAAGGGTGGTATGGCAATGGTATGGTAAAGGCTGGTATGGCAATGGTATGGTAAAGGCTGGTATGGCCATGGATGGTAAAGGCTGGTATGGCCATGGATGGTAAAGGCTGGTATGGTAAAGGCTGGTATGGCAATGGTATGGTAAAGGCTGGTGTGGCAATGGCATGGTAAAGGCTGGTATGGCAATGGCATGGTAAAGGCTGGTGTGGTAAAGGCTGGTATGGCCATGGTATGGTAAAGGCTGGTATGGTAAAGGCTGGTATGGCAATGGCATGGTAAAGGCTGGTATGGCCATGGTATGGTAAAGGCTGGTATGGTAAAGGCTGGTATGACAATGGTATGGTAAAGGCTGGCATGGCCATGGTATGGTAAAGGCTGGTATGGCAGTGGTATGGTAAAGGCTGGTATGGCAATGGTATGGTAAAGGCTGGTATAGCCATGGATGGTAAAGGCTGGTATGGCAATGGTATGGTAAAGGCTGGTAAAGCAATGGTATGGTAAAGGCTGGTGTGGTAAAGGCTGGTATGGCAATGGTATGGTAAAGGCTGGTATGGTAAAGGCTGGTATGGCAATGATATGGTAAAGGCTGGTATGGCCATGGTGCGGTAAAGGCTGGTATGGCCATGGTATGGTATGAAGAGAGGGAATGAACAGATTTAGTCTGGGGTACCTGTTGAATACGGGGGGGGGGGGGGGGGGGGGGGGGGGGGGGGGGGGTTAAGACAACTGGAATGAATGTGCCACTTGTTTTGCACCATTCAGATCAGACATTTTTAAAGCTGTGTGTAATGAGTATGCTGGTCCATACAGCATGTGTGCACATATACACACAAATGCACATATACACACACATGCACATATAAACACACACACACACACACACTGAAGAAAAAATATCACATAAACTCACACAGACACATGCACACAGTGTGACTCAGGCATGTATGTGACAGACTATTGACCGGCCCTGCTGCGGAAACACACTGGTTACCAGACAGGCCCTGTGGCCTTACGTCATGGCTGTAAGCTTGTTTCAGGATATGACATTCAAGAGCTAGCAAGCTGCATGGCACAAAATGTGCTGCTCATATGTATGATTCATCAAAGGGCACACTTGACTCCTACAACAGCCAGTCTATGCGCAACATGCTTAAGTCTGTTGAGTACGGAAACTGGAAGCACACCAACCTTCCAACACAACAAACACTAAAAACAGAAAAACAAAAAAAATAGAAAAAGGAGACGACGACGTAAAAGAAGAAGGAAGGAAAAAATGGTATGAAGAATCGAATTGAATAACCATTCAAAATTACAATGGCTACACAATTGCTATTGATTATTATCTGAGAAGAATATACATTTTAATTACCATTACAATACACATCATTTATCGATAGTTTTGCTCAAATTTAGATAAGATTTTAAACAAGATGCCGAGCATAATTACAAACTTACTCCCAGCTTTTATCTTGAATACGACGTCACAATCAAAATGCGTCATAATGTATTTTTCGTCACTTCGGCTTATGACACAAAGAAGCTTTGACGTCATTTTTGTTTGCGTTATCATTTTCTAGATATTTCATAAAGAAGAAAAACCGTTTTGGGCCGTTTACAGCCGTTAGTAACGGCTATTCTGGTAAAAAGAAAGAAAAAAAGAAAATCACTGGGCATCATCCTTGTCCCATAATGAACATGCCTACAAATTTTCAGAAAGACCGGTCCAGAAGTTTTGTCTGGAGCGAGTGGAACACATTTTGACCACGGACAGTCGGACACACACACACACAGAGCATTTCTTCGTTCTCATTGTAATGTAAGCTTACTCCCTGTCCTATAACAACTGGGAGTACAAAAGCAAGGGCAATCTATAACAGTCCATTCAACATACAGCGAGTCTCTGCCACTCAGGATCAGTACCATCAAGGTCAAACGGTTAGACCGTTCAGCTGCGGGGTCAACAGACAGTGCTTCCAACCACTCGCGGGATGGGGTCGTTATGGCGTGAAAAACCCTGACCTTGAACGGAACTAAATGGGTACCTGATCCAGTGAAGTGGGATGGGTCTGTCTTCCCGTGATGCCACGTCCCGAACACCCTGAATCTCATTAACAGTTAACTGCCCCCAGGGACCACACGGATGTGGGACTTTCCACTTCACCATCCAAGACACATCAGGGATACGGCCTACAGAACAGCGAGACATTCTCAAACGATGGGCGGATCAAGGTCGGCTGAGCTGCCTGATTATGACAGCAGTGAGGATCCGCTGGCCTCATACCACCAACACTGATGGTAATCTCTCAACAGCAGTAGAATTTGAGCAGCAATAAAGTCTGCCAAGCTAGGGAAATCGACTGGAGCCTACAAGATTCTGGCTAAAAGTGGCCAATGCACGAGGAAATACTATGACCTACGCGTTCACACGCACCCCCGTGCCCCAAACTGCGAGGATAGAAGAGTGAAAAATTATTTTATGCACATAGTATCTTCAAACTACACTCCACAGGGAAAGAAACATGCAGGAATGCCCGAACGGGTGCAGTTTCTTCTGCCGGCCCCTTCCCTCTCCCTCGTTCAGCAAATCCCCCCCCCCCCCCCCCCCCCCCCCCCCCCCCCCCCCTTCCTTTTCTCTCGCCTGCAGCACTTTGACATGACCTCACCTTGAGTGCTGATGCTACCTCTGCCATTTACGGAATGACCTCATCATTTGCACCTCTCACAATGAAATGGGCGTCTCAGAAATCTTTTTCCGCCAGTTTCTACGTATTGAAAACCTGCACAGCGTGACGCTTACGTAATGTACGCGACGCTTCAAACATTTTACGTAACGTTGCATGACGCTTTATGTCGTCTGGCTTAGTCCCGTATTTATAAACACATTAATTCATATTTCAGTCTCTGGTGAAATGGCATCAAATAGCTTGATCTTGACAAAATGTAATTGGATATTCGTTACAATTCTATTCGTATAACATTCAGCACATCTTTTATTAGTGTTTAAAGCAATAATTGTAAGTGATTTTTATTGCTGAAAATTTTTAATCGCAGATCTGAGGCCATAACGATCCAATGACATCTTCAGATATGTAATGCTTGCACAGGCCTTAAGACTTCCATTAATAATTCTGCCGTCCCTCCTGTTTCTGTTCTTTTTTCTTTCTTTCTTTCACCTTTAAAAAAAATTTTTTTTAATCAGGTTGGCGTCAAAATTGCTGTGCACATTGGTATGCAATTCAGTATCCTTGATCTTCGCTACCCTGTTTAGGTCAGACCTGATCTTCCAATGAGAGGAACTCACTCCAAGTGACAGCACTTAGCCTTAATTCATTATTTAAAAAAGAATTGTCAATGATTTCGGAAGACGATATGGATAAACAGATACAGGACAAAACACGACGCGTTTCGACCTCCTAGGTCTTCTTCAGGCAAAACAAACAACATTCAGGACAATGAAAACGAAGAGCGAGCAATCACTTATCCTCTCATAATTATTCCGTGCAACACCCATCCGAATATGAGGAGATAAGTGACTGCTCGTGCTTCGTTTTCCCAGAATGATTTTTAACATTTTGTTTTTTACCTGTTAATTCCATTCCGTGTATGCTTAAGACGAGAGGAAAAGGATCCGCATAAAGCCCCCCCCCCCCCCCCCCCCCCCAAAGTAAACAAAACTAGAGAGAGAGAAAGATCGGAGGGGGGCGGAGGGAGAGAATGGTAGTTGGGGGGGGGGGGGGGGAGAAGAGGGATGGTCGACAGAGTGGGAGTGGGGATGAGCGATTTAACGGAGTAGGTAATACGTTTAGACGGTGCATTTAAAGTATGGTTTACAGAAGACTACGAATGGACGCTAATCATTTTAACCGAATAGTCAAATTACTAAGACATAAAATGTTCATGTAAATGTTTCTTGAAAAGTTTTAAAGTATTCGTATTTTTTAGACTCGGTGGAAGTGAGTTCCAGACATATGGTCCAGAGTAAGCTAGACTTGTTTTGTATGATCAATGCGTGGGTAGGGGAGAAGGAATTTCTTCGAGCCAGAAAAACTGTTCAATCTTGTAAAACAGGGCATTGATATAATATAGCATATAGTATCTGTCAAGATTGTTAACATAGCCTATATGATGCTTTGTGGAATTCCAGTTGCCTACTCAGAGGAAGTATTTTCAGCGCTTTTAGTTTTTTCGTCTGTTGTTAGAGGCACGGCTGGATGGAATAGTTTTGCTGCACGTCTGTGGAAAAAATTCAGCCTTTTTTGTGGACATCACTACTCCAGTCTCACACGGTTGAAGCGTAAATGACAGGTCTGCGTGACTATATATGTGTGTGCATTGAAGAAAAATTAAAGCACAGTACTGTTGGCGTAGCGCTTTAATTGAGATAATAGGAAAACTTGTGTGTTTTTAAAAAAAAAAATTTTAAAGACTACCTTGCATACGTTATTGAGATGGGAATGCCATTTCATTTCTTTATCTATCGTTACCCCTAAAACACGATGCTCATCTACCTGTTCGATAGAAAGCCATTCAACTGAAGTTTTACGCAGAGAAGAGTCAACTAGTGCTTTTGGCGAGTAGCTATAACCATAGATTTGGTTTTGGTTAGGTGTATGACCATTGAGTTTGAATGACACCAGTCTGAGTGACTAGGCTAGGTAAGGCGTAGATGACTTTAAAAGGAAAGAGAGAGAGAGAGAGAGAGAGAGAGAGAGAGAGAGAGAGAGAGAGAGAGAGAGAGAGAGAGAGAGATTGAAACAAAACAAACAAGAGTAAAGATTACAAAGAAGAAAGGAGTCAACACACACAGATATAGAATAAGTGATCCTCTTATCGAAGGGGAGAGAGAGAGAGAGAGAGAGAGAGAGAGAGAGAGAGAGAGAGAGAGAGAGAGAGAGAGAGAGAGAGAGAGAGAGAGAGAGAGAGCATTCCTTTTGTAAAAAAAAAAATAATAAAATAAATAAAAAATAAAATAAAAAAAAAAAAAAAAAAATAATAATAATTATATAAACATACAACAAACTGCTAAGGATAATAATTAGACAACTACAATGCATCAATAATAACAACATTTTTTATGTGGTTATAAGGCAAAACGAGAACGAACGGTACTACAATCAGTTATCAGTAAGCAGCAATGAATGCCTAGCATCAATAATCATAACACTTATTTTTCTTATTTTGTCATGAGGTGTGTGTGTGTGTGTGTGTGTGTGTGTGTGTGTGTGTGTGAGAGAGAGAGAGAGAGAGAGAGAGAGAGAGAGAGAGCATTAAAATTTACTTTCCCCTTTCATCTTTTTATGTTTTCTTCCTTACTATTCACACACTACCCAAGACTATAATCATTAATTAGGCGACAATCCATCGAAACGCAGCCGTAATTAACGAAGAGAGAGAGAGAGAGAGAGAGAGAGAGAGAGAGAGAGAGAGAGAGAGAGAGAGAGAGATATATTCCATTTTTCTATCCAAAATGTCGCATGCTAAACATTACTATACATTTGAATAAAGAACAATACATCAATATGATCAACAGTAATCCGGACACACATTTATTACCTTGCAGTTATAGCGCTCGAAGAAATCAAGGTATTAAGACATCAATCAATTAGTGACAATGCACCAATAAAACCAGCGACCACAACAGTCATTCATCATGATATAATTTCAATCATTAATAAAACGGATAGTAACCATATCTCTCATTATATCATTATCTGGTTTTTAAAAACATCAGTGGAAAGGAAACGGCGTATCCGTTTAATATGCAGCAAAACAGAGGGTGTGCCCGGGTATGTGTATTTTGTCCCTAATAGCAATGGTCTGCTGTGAAATGTGTAATTAGTTTTTCCCTGAAGGATTCTGCAATTTGAGTACATCGGAGATGTAGTGGAAGTGAATTCCAAGCCACGCTACCTGAGTAAGTTAAGCCTGATTTAAATAGATCTATTCTCGGTGTGGGAACCTGGAATTTGGTTGAATCCCTAGGGTTTATGCTAAATTTAGACTGAAGAGTTTGAGGTGCTAAACCCGCTGCAATTTTTTGCATTAGTAGACATTTGTTGACAGCGAATTCTTTTAATGGAAGAGCCCCCGCTTTAGTATAATCCCCTTCACTAAGACTAGATGATTTTAATAGGACTGCTTTAAGCGCTCTTTTGTAGACACTCGTAAGAGGTTTCATGGCATTAGCACTAGCAGAATCAAATAGTGTTGAACAATAATTGATTGAAGAGAGAACATGTGCGTGAAGGAACAATTTCCTGGCATGAAGGTTTAAGAAATGCTTAATCCTGCACAGCTGATATGTTTGTCTGGATATTGATTTACATAAACTGCGAAGGTGAGAAGACCAAGAAAGATTATTATCAACATATACTCCTAGAACTCGATGGCTATCCACCACTTCAATTTCCTGATTATTGATAAAAACAGATGGAGGCTGTGTGGTTATGTTTTGTCTTCTCTGCCTTGTTGTTATCAGCATATATTTTTGGAGCTACTTGTACGGACAGTTGTATCATCACAAAAGAGTCACAAAAGAGTTCACATAGAGAGAGAGAGTGAGAGAGAGAGAGAGAGAGAGAGAGAGAGAGAGAGAGAGAGAGAGAGAGAGAGAGAGAGAGAGAGAACAAGATAAGACAAATTCTTTACTGTCGAGGGTAATAGATAAGTTCATGCTTTTTAACATCCAGCGCTCGCCCAAGAGGGTAACAACCCCCCCCCCCCCCCCCCCCCCCCCCCTCCACCACCCCCACCCCAAGAAAAAATTGGCAAAATGAAAAAGGAACAAACGAAAAAAAAAAAAAAAAAAAAAAAAAAACAACAAGCAACAAACAAGAGATTGAACACAAAAAAGTCTGAAAATACTGAAAAAGGAAATAGCATCAAAGAAACGTAACACTTCCACTATAACAATTCCCACCCAGAAAAACGCCCCTCCCCAAAGACCCACCCAAACACTTGTACACTTTCGCAAACAAGCAACACACGAACATACATAGTGAGCGGTGGAGGATTCGTAACATTTCGTTATGTCCTCACGCACATGAGTAATGCAGTAAGGTTAAAAACAAACAAACAAACAAACAAAACCAAAAAAACAAACAAACAAACAACAACAACAACAAAACCCTTAAGACTGACTCGACCATCCACTCAATCAAATGATGACATTGTGTTTTTATTGATCTCTTCCACATGCGATGAATGATAATATTCATTCAGATATCTCTTACAATGTATTGTCTTAAATTTCACTATCCTTCATCTGTCTAATTTTCAATGCTTTGCAAACTGATTTAATTACAAGTTCATCATCTGATGATAACACGACAGCGACATTTTGTCTTTTCGCTATATCTAACTGGAAAAATGAACAATTTGTCCGCACTTCATTATAAGCAGTACAGTGGAACAGAAAGTGTTTCTTCGTCATCAATATATGTCTACATGCAGGACAAGGAGATTCTGTGGATGTTTCACATTCAAACCATCTTTTGTTCGCATTAAAACCTAAAGTTCTCAACCTAAATCTTGCGTAATTTATTCTGTGCCATTTATCTGTTATGACATTGAGAAACTTTTCAGAAATGAAACACATTCTTAAATGAGAAAAACCAGCGATATTTTTCTTTACTTTCCA
>JADBJO010007454.1:15000-32257 GCA_016801955.1 Conus betulinus | reverse complement strand
GTGTAGTGAAGATTGCGAGGCGCGTGTGTGAATGCAGTTGACGACGGTTGTGTCGTGTGGGACGTGCGTGCGTGGTATGTGTGTTGGTGGGTGTGGGTGTGTCGTGTGGGGTGGGGTGGGGTGGATGTTTGGTAGAGCGCGCGTTGCATGCGTGGCGTGCGTGCTGCGTGCGGGTGTCGTGCGTGTGTGTGGTGGCGTGTTTTGTGTGTGTGTGGTGTGGTGTGTGTGTGGTGTGTGGGGTGGTGTGCAGCATGCGCTAACACGTGAGCACAAGCTGATGTATGTATGCATGCGTTTTCCTTTTCAAAACATCATTTTGGACATCAGAAAACTATAGGTCTGTTTCCAAACCGACCTCCCATCGGTACTGCTTAATTAAGGACACACCAATCAGAAGACGAAAACGATGTTTAAAACGGCGCGTTCAAGATAGCCCGTAGATAGAAAGTATGCTTTTAAACCAAACAATTTACGTACTATTCTTTCATCTTTCGATGACATAAGTAGACAAAATCGAAATAAACATGGATTCATATAAAATTTTGCTGGAATATATTTCACTCGTAGATAATTCAGAAAAGAACATGTTAGAACAAATGAAGCTCGTCCTCATTAGACTCCTTACACAATGGACACACTAACTCATTACCATATATAGTTTTAAAGCGATACACATGTGCATTAATTTCAGATATGCCAAATCTAAAATTTAGTGACAAGAACCCGCAAATGTATATCCAAATCAAATGAAAGATATGTCTTCACCAGATGACCAGAGGTATAGCTTCTATACATTTTAAATCTTTCACTTGCTTTTATATGACTTTCCCAGTCCTGCCATCTGCAGTCAATTAATCTCTGGCGTAGAGTTTGTACAAATAAATTTTCTTGACCAACACCTTGGCACTCCCACACATAACCAAAAACCAAATTCATAAAGAAATAATCGAATGTTTGATACCCAGTTGTTTTTCCCTTTTGAGTCCAAGTCGTATAACATGGTGTAAGATTTCCTTGGTAGTCGATCAATGCTCATTTTTAATAATTTGAACCAGTAACGAATGCACCTAATTGCGCATTTATATACAGTGGGTACCTGTTTGTTTCTCCATACACTAAATCATTTGGAGTTCTTACATGCACTCCCAAAACTTTTTAAGGCCAAATAAGTGGACTGACTCGCAGTGCATTCTGATTTTTCTGTCCAGTCCCCACAGCTCTGATCCATATAGTGCAATCGGTTGTATGTAAATATCGAAAATCTTGACAAAAAGTTCTAAAGAATTGTTATCAAAAGGTATAGCTTTCTCAAAATATATAACAAACGATTCTTTGCTCTTCCAGAAAGATCTCTGCAAGCGGCTACAAAGCTTAAACGAGTTGAGAAAAAGATTCCAAGATACTTGTAGACATTAACTACTGGCATGGCAATATCATTGTATACCCATCTTTCCCTGGCTGACAAGTGGCCCCCTTTCCTAAAAACTATTACATTACTTTTATCCATGTTTACTTCAATTGAAGCTGGTCAGCTGAAGTCATCAAACTATTTAGTTGTGTTTGCAAACCAATAACCGTTTCAGATAGTAAAACTATATCGTCAGCAAACAATAAGATAAACAGTTCCATATAATCTACAGTAAACCTAGCACCATGTCTTCCGTTATTTATTACTTCTAGTGCTAACTCGTTTATAAATAAAGAGAACAAATAGGGCTGCAAACGTCACCTTGTTTTTTACACCTCTAGTACAATTTATATAATCTGTGAGTTTTGCACCGCATCGAATTCTTGTTTTGACAACATTATACATGCTTCTAACACATTTAAAGAGTCTTCCCGTAATCCCGTTTTTGAATAGGATAGGCCATAATAAATCTCTGTTGATTGAATCAAACGCCTTTTCAAAGTCAATAAATGCTACGTACAATTTGCGATTGAGGGAAAACTGTTTCTGGATTAGGGCCATAAGAGTAAACACATGATCAATAGTTGAATATCCATGTTTAAAACCTGCTTGGTATTCACCAGTTTATATTATTTCCTCCAATACTCTTGTAGCCTTTGATTGATAATGGCGCTGAATACTTTACTACATATATCTGACAGAGAGACACCTCTATAATTATTGGTATTATTTACATTACCCTTCTTATAAAGTGGGAAGGGTCACAGACTCACACCAGCTTTCAGGAAAAAATACCCTTTCAAATAATACATTAAAGAATTTCACCAAAAAAATCAACAACTTTTTCACAAGGAGTTTTCAAAAACTCTCCGATTATTCCATCAGGCCCCCAGCAGCTTTTCGTTTTTTAACTTTTCTAAGCGCTAACAGAACTTCTTCACGAGAAATTGGGCGATTCATATATTCGTTATCAACTTCCGGAAAGTTATCACTACCACTACATGATAAACCTTTATCCAACAAAACTTTGAAGTGCTGAAACCACTTATCTAAAGATATGTTATTTTTTGGTTGTTTCTTTTTTAACGAAATATTGGACATACACGTCCAAAATTCTTTTTGGTTATTAATTGAAGCCAATAATTTGTCTAGTGTATTCCTATTGAATTGTTTTTTCTTCATTTCTAAAAGCTTTTTGTATTCTCTTCTAGCCTTTGTGTATCTCTATTACTGTCTTCTTTAAGTTTATCTCCCCTGACATCATTTCCGACAACAGAATCATATTGCTTTGATCTTCGAAATGTTCTTAGTAATCTGCGCAGCTGAGTTCTATTGCTTTTGCAGTCTTCATCAAACCAACCCTGCTTACGACTGTTCAAATCCAAATTCATAGTTTTCTTCATGCATGCAGCACACTCTCTGAATACATTCATTAAACACATCCAGTGCATCATTAATGTTCACGTCGATAAGTTCAAGGGCAGCTTGTAATTTATCGTGGACTTCTTTCTCGCACAGATTCCTGTAAAATATACTACTGTATTCGTCACACCACACAAATTTTTGAATCACATGCACACCATCGCTATCTTCGGTCTTATATACATTATCATGGCAAAAAACAATGCAGTATTCAATGGGAAAATGATCAGATTCGAATCGTTCAGCAACAATCAATTCAGACACCTCAAACAATAAGTCGTAAAGATTACTGGACATAATAAAATAGTCATTCACACTGCTCCCGTTTTCACATGTATATGTATAACAACCTTGCTGGTCGCCATTACATAATCCATTTAATATAATCAGATCCAACGCAGTGCACATATTTAACAAAGATTTGCCGTAGCTATTAACACATTCATCTTGAGAATGCCGGTCACCAATAACCGAATGACTTTTAAATAGAACATTGTCATTGTCATAAACAGGGCGAAATGGGAGAAATATTCGAGATTCTGCTGTTCAGATCACCGCATAGAATGATATAAGCATCTTCCATCTGTATCAACAAGTCTGTCAAGCACTCTCAAGCATAATTATTCCACTGTCATAATTAAAGTGTGAATAGAAAGGAGACCCCTCCGGTGGAACATAAGCACATACATAAAGTACATCATTCAGACATCCAAACAACCGTTTATCAATAACAAACGCACATATATTTTCATAGTTGATATCTAAATAACACACGAACGGAGCAAATTCATCCCTTATAAGACATATAATTCCACCCGATCTCCTCCTTGTTTGGTGAACTTTACAGCAGGTTTATAATATATCTGAAATCCAGGAAATAAATCAGGGTCACAGTTATCTTCAAAAGTCTCAAGAAGACAAATAAAATCAAAAGATGTAATGTATGAAAAAGAAATCATGAAATATAAACTTAGAGCGCAAGCCATTCACATTCCATGATAAGAACTTAAGAGAAAACGATTTTATATCAGCATCAAAACGCAAAGCTTTATTTACAGAAGTGGAGATATCGTCCTTCATATTACCACAAGATAGATTTTCCATATTCTCCCTCCCCACAAGTTTATTGGAATGCTAGGATTGTCACATGAAAACAAGGGATGACTGTCGGTTTCAAACCCAACCGGACCAACCAGTTCCAAATCCCCACGTGCCACATGTGTGGTCGTCGACGGGCTGTGTGAATCAGCTTTGGGACATTCCGGTGTAAGTGCTGTATTTGTACCCGTCTCAAATTCAATCCCAGAAACATTCGTCTGAATATCGGGCCGGCCGTTTTCCTATTTTATTTCTCTAAGTGAATCATGCACATCAAGCCCATACTTTTTACCATTAATAAATAGATGATCATACACCATGCGTACCTGTTTGCCCTCAGCCTTAGCTTTTTTCAGGTGTGGGGCCCAATTTACGCCTGATGTCACGTACGCCTCGAGAGAAATCCTCCCCAACAAACACGTTTGTTCCCTTCAGTTTTTGCTTCGCTTTTAATATTTTCATTTTTTTGCTTATAAAAGGAACATCGAGCGATAATTGGGGAATCGGATCTGGAGCTCAGTCGATGTACACGATCAAATTCGATAGAATCAGTAATATCAAGCTTGTCTGTGATCAAATCCTGAACCAAACCCTCACACTCTTCACTAGTTTCCCCTTCCCTTTTCTCCATACCATAAAAAATCAGGTTATTTCTTCTAGACCTGCCCTCTAAATCGTCACATTTTCTTTCTAAGTCATCCACTTTAGAGGTCAGATCACTGTTCTTTTGTTGCAGCAAGTCATTCTCACGACGAAGATCGTCTACCTCGTCCCTCAGTCCACTCACAAGATCCCGGAGAGCACCATGATCCTGTCGTAAGAGAGACAGTTCCTCTTTCACATTGTCCAGCTTGCCGTTAACAGAGCTCTCTCCATATCATTTAGTTTTGACATCAGGTCGGCCATTGAAGGTTCCTTTCCCGGTCGTGGGTGGTAGGATGAAAGACGGGTCTGTCGTCCGGAACCAGAAGAGCCAGAGACATTTGTATCTGGATTAGGGCCGGGGTTCGATTCAACATCACCACAGCGCAGGAGCAGTACACCATCACCATGACGTTTAAACAAATTGTCCCCCCAGAACAGAAGGACGAGGGTTAGTCCAAACAGAACACCGGTTCGCCGTGAACGAACTGTCAACATGGAGATACGCATCGACTGCTTAACAATACATCTTTTCCACATAAACGATTGGAATATTGGCAAAAAAGAACCACATGTTGATCTGAAAACCAGCGGGGCGGAAGGCATGACACCACAGCAAATAGTCTGTCAAGTTTCGGCACAATACACATTTACAATCCAGAGAAATTCCCTAAAACGTAGAGACAACGTAACACACACCTCCAACCTTTCTGCACTTACAAAGCGCCCCCCGAGAGAGAGAGAGAGAGAGAGAGAGAGAGAGAACAACTGACAGAGAACACAAAAGCAAAAAGAGAAGAAGAAAACTCAAATGAAATTGTTCACTCACCTGATGCTCCCTCTCTCCTAACCCCTGTTCCTCTTCTAGCTCCCCATCGCTCATCCCCATCATACCTTCACATACAGACACAGCACACACATGGACAGACACGCACATACTCACATGCACACACACACAACACACACACACACACGTACACACACACACACGCACGCACACACGCATGCACACACCCACACACACCCACCCACCCACACACACACACACAGAGAGAGAGAGAGAGAGAGAGAGAGAGAGAGAGAGAGAGAGAGAGAGAGAGAGAGAGAGAGAACAAAAGCAAAGAGTTGAAATCTCAAAAGAAATTGTTGACTAAGCTGATGCCCCCTCTCTCCTACCCCCTCTCCCTCTTCTAGCTCCCCATCCCTCACACACACTGCTCCCCCCCCCCCCCCCCCCCCCTCATCCCCCGCCCCCTCCCCATTTTCTCCGCCGTGTAGCAGCAGTCGCAAACCAAGAACAAACATGACAATTTTCTACACTGGTCTGTCCCACAGCTGTTTTGGATGACTCATAGTGCGTAGGCGCAGACAGTAACACGAACAGGGGAATTCGTTCGAAAATTGTTGCACAAAGTGATAAACTCACGTCTGTCCACCTCTGTCTGTCTGTCTGTCTATCTATCCGTCTGTCTGTCTCTCTCTCTGATCAAACCCAACATACTGGCCTCGCTGTACACATTCATCAATCAACTGCCAACATTACCCGACGCAGAACTGATCTTGAAACTGATACTGTTGAATGTACCTGGATGGAAATTTTTTTTAAAGAAAAAAAAAAAAAAAAAAAAAAATCCCAACCAACCAACAAACAAAAAACACCGCCACACCATTGACAATCGAAAATGCATATAGAAATCCATCTTCCACATACGAATGGTATGACAATTTTGTGCAAATGATGGATAGGACTGACAATTTTGTACAAATGATGGACTGGATCTGTCACCTAAATTCAAATATTCTATGGTTACGAGACTTAAATACTGGAGAACGGAGGGGAAGAAGGTGGGGTGGTTCATACACGCTGGAAGTGACAGGGTGAAGTGGAGGGGCGGAGGAGGTGGTGGCACATCAACAAAGCGTAGAATGGAAAGGAAGCGGGGCTAAAACGCGCAAGTTGACAGACAAGTTGCACGTGCGGCACAGTGTAAACAGTGAATGGCGGGCAGAGGCAATTCAAAAGGAAAACAGTACCTGCCAGTCTTGCCAACATAATAATCCACACAATGCGTAGGTCCAGGGGCAGAGTGGCCAAAAACTTAATCCCAAAAGAAGACAACATTGTCACAATCACGCCAGTACAACTTTCATGTCACAGAGCATACTAAATCACAAGGAATAATGAAAACATAATGGAGAGCAAAACAAGCTCAGCCTGTCAAGCGAAGGGACACTACTCTCTATTAAGCATCCCCAGATGAACCTATAGTTAACACTGGAATTACTGCAAGAAATGATTCTACCTGACCAACTCAAGGCAGCAAATTTATTTCACGAATATAAAAAGCAGAGAAACTTTGTTTCAAATGAAGTTGAAAAAGCCAAAAGAGAGCACTTCAATCAAATGGTTATGGATGCAAAAACCACAGCGCCCATCTGGAGGGTAATTAACACTGTTGCACACAATAAGCGTACAGGTTCACAAAATTCAACTACGAACGTCACTCCAGACAAATTTAACACACATTTTCTGTTATTATTAGACATCCTGACTCAAGCTTCACACACTACAGGAGTATCTTATGAATATAGATGTCCGACTTCCCTAATATCATTTTGCAACAAAAACTTGGATCCAGTAACTCATTCATAATTCCCTCTCTTGTTGTACAAGAAGTAGGAATGCCCCATAGCGCAGTTAAAGAATGAAAACTCCATGGGGCCTGATAACATACCCACATTTCTACCCAAACTCGCTCCACCTCACATGTTGAGTCTCTTACTCTTACATATTTATTTTGTCCCTTGACACTAATGTCTTCGCTCAAGCATTCAAAAATGCCAAAGTGATTCTCCTTCTAATATCAAATGATTCATCGGATCCAAATATTTTCAGACCTATATCCTTATTATCAATTCTACCCAAACCCCTTGAAAGACACATACACGCACTCGTATCTCAAAACATGGAGAAAAATAAACTATTTCACCCACTGCAATCTTTATTCCGATCTAATCACTCCTGCCACACAGCATGATCACGAATGTGTGGCTCATGGCTTTCAAGTAAAAACCAATCACAAATGACAGGAGTTGTCTTTCTTGACTTCAACAAGGCGTTTAATCTTGTCGATCATTCCATTCTTTTAAAGCAATTGTCAATCTATTTAAAGCAATCCTCGACAGTCTCGTTATTCCAATCATACCTGAACGATAGGACTCAGTATGTGGTACCTAATGGCAAAACTCCGCTTCAGACTATGTCAGACATGGAGTCCCACAAGGATCAGTACTAGGCCCCCTCCTATTCTGCATCTTCATCAATGATTTATCATTATCCATATCAGATGAAAGAGTCACGATAGATTTATGACAGATAACTCGTCACTCCAAACGAATGGTAGTGATCTACAGACAATAGAAACATCTATCCAGAAAGTCCAAATGACGTGTCAGATTGGTGTAATTTAAACTCAATGGTCATACACCTAGCCAAAACCAAATCTATGATCATAGCCACTCGCCAAAAGCACCAATTGACTTCTCTTTGCCTAAAACTTCAGTTGAATTTCACTTCTATCGAACAGGTAGATGACCATCGTGTTTCAGGGGTAACAACAGATAAAGAATATAATCTGAATCATGTTCACAAGATAATCTCAAAAATGTTTTCCTGTTATTTCAATTAAAGCAATATATCAACAGTACTGTGCTTTCACTTTTCTTCAACGCATACACAATGTCACGTATCAATTACGCTTAAACAGTGTGGGATCGGAGTAGTGATGTCCACAAGAAAGGCTGAGTTTTCCCCATAGACGTGCAGCAAAGCTACTCCTTCCAGCTGCATTGCTAACAACAGATGAAAAACTAAAAGCACTAAACATACTTCTTCTAAGTTAACAACTGGAATTCAACAAGGCATCATTTATGTTTTACATTTCGACAGGTACCATGCCATGTTATATCAATGCCCCCCCCCCCCCCCCCCCCCCCCCCCCCCCCCCCCCCCCCTCCTTTTTTTTTTTAATAGAAAATTGAACAGCTCTTTTGGCTCGAAGAAATCCCTCCTCCCCTACCCACGCATTGATCAATACAAAACAAGCCTGGCTTGCCCTGGGCCATGTATCTGGAACTCACTTCCAGTGAGTCTACAAAATGCGAATACGTTAACACTTTTCAAGAACTGTTTACAAAAACATTTCATGTCTCAATAATGTGATTATTCAATTAAGATGATTGACGTCCATTGGCAAAGTCTTCTGTAAACCATCCTTTGAATTCACCGTCTAAACATGTAACCTACTCCATTAAATCGCTCATCCCTATTCCCACTCTTGTCTACCATCCCTTTTCTCGTCTCACTACCTACCTTTCTTCTCCTCCTCAACCCCCCCCCCCCCCCCCCCCCCCCTCGTCCCCGCCGACCTCCCTCTCTCTCCCTTTCTCTCTGCGCGCGCGCACGTGTGTGCATGTGTGTGTGTGTGTGTGTGTGTGTGTGTGTGTGTGTGTGTGTGTGTGTGTGTGTGTGTGTGTGTGTGTGTACATATGTGTGTGCAGGGTGTGCATGCGCGCACATGTGTGTGTGTGTGTGTGTGTGTGTGTGTGTGTGTGTGTGTGTGTGTGTGTGTGTGTTGTGTGTGTGTGTGTGTGTGTGTGTGTGTGTGTGTGTGTGTGTGTGTGAGAGAGAGAGAGAGAGAGAGAGAGAGAGAGAGAGAGAGAGAGAGAGAGAGAGATTGAGAGAGAGAGAGAGAGAGAGAGACTACAATAATATGTTAATCTGACAGTAAATATGGCTTCAGTCAGCCAGTCAGTGTGTGTGTGTGTGTGTGTGTGTGTGTGTGTGTGTGTGTGTGTGTGTGTGTGTGTGTGTGTGTGCGTGTGTGTGTGCGCGCGCGCGCGCGCGTGCGCGTGGGCGCAACTGTCTCTCTATTCGACTATTTTTGAGTCTCAGAGCCTGCTTACCTGCACCCCATTCTTCTTACCTATAACTATACTTTTCTCTCATTGTGTATCGATACTCCTGTCAGCCGACCCTCTCTCTCTCTCTCTCTCTCTCTCTCTCTCTCTCTCTCTCTCTCTCTCTCTCTCTCTCTCGTTATCGTATCGTTATCATTATCGTTATCTCTTCTGTACTGCACTCGAGTTTGCTCACCTACTCTCTCTCTACATTTCTCTCCCATTCTATGTCTCCACCCCTGTCTTCTGACCTGTGTCTCTATATTTCTCTCCCATTCTATGTCTCCACCCCTGTCTTCTGACCTGTCTCTCTATATTTCTCTCCCATTCTATGTCTCCACCCCTGTCTTCTGACCTGTCTCTCTATATTTCTCTCCCATTCTATGTCTCCACCCCTGACTTCTGACCTGTCTCTCTATATTTCTCTTCTGTCCTCTTGGCTCTTACCTGTTCCTCGACATTCCTCACTCAGCCATTCTGTTGAACGCACTGTCTCGTTCAGTCTACGCGTCGCCTACTTGCCTGCCAATCTGGAAAAAGCGTATGATGCCACTTGGAAACCTGGAACGCTTATGGATCTTTCATACACGTGGTTTTCGCGGTCATCTGCCTTTGTTAATTCAAAACTTTTCTGACTGATCAGCATCTCCAGGTCCGTATTGATAACACGCTATCTGACGTCCATGGGCATGAGTTTAGGTGTACCTCAAGGGAGTATTCTTTCTTCTGTTCTCTTCAGTAACAAATCTAACGACATTGTTAAATCGGTAAACCAGGGTTCTGAGTCCTTTCTGTTGTTGATGACTTCGCACTCTACGCGGCTGGAGCCTCTCATGCCAGCGTACAGCGTCAGCTCCAACGTTGTGTGGATCAGATTCGATAGTGGGCTGAGAAAAATGGGTTTACCTTTTCAAGCACCAACACACTTTGTATCTATTTTCATAGTTGTCGTCAGTTCTTTGTAGATCCTGAAATTCGTCTGGACAAAACCACCATTCCAGCTGTGAAAGAAGCCAAATTCTGGGTGTTATTTTTGATGAAAAACTGATCTTTTAAAAGTTACACCCAAAGCTTAAAAACTGCTTGTCAGAAAGCACTGAACATTCTGAGAGTTGAGGCACACACGAGTTTGGGGCGCAGATAAGAAAAAACTCACCTCCATCTTTACAGGGCTCTGATCCGCTCCAAACTGAAGTATGGGTATGTGTGTGGCTCTGCCAGACCTTTCTACCTGAAAAGTCTAGATCCCATCCACCATCAAAGGCTTCGACTCTGTTTGGGTGCATTCCCCACAACCTCTGTTTATAGCCTTGCAATGAGGCAGGAAACCATCTCTCTCGATTCGTCGGTTGAAGCATACCTTAAACTACTGTTTGAATCATCTTCTGAACACCAAAACCCTGCACATGACTGTTTTTGACCCCAAGTTTCAAAAGAAAGCCGGTGACCACCCCAGTTCCACCCCACTCCTGAAAATTCGTATAGTTCCCCATTTGAACAAGGTAGGCATAGACCTTGAAGTGGTGTGTGATTTATCCAAGTTTCCTGATGACCCACCACAGACTTTTTTTTACTTCACAGATTCGGTTTGGTTTAGCCTCATGCCGTAAAAATTCCACTAGTTCCTTGGCGTAACAGTCCTTTTTCGCTGAACTGTGTTCATACCGTAAACACTCCACAGGTTCCTTGGCGTACCAGCCCTTTTTCGCTGAACTGCTTCCGAATTCCAAGTTTTCCATTGTGTACAACTTTCACCGACGGTTCCAAATCTGAGGAGGGGGTTACCTCTGCTGCGTATTGTGCAACATGTCCTTCTCAAAAATGTTTCTAAACACATTCCCAATGATAGCTCCATCTACGCTGCTGAGTTGACAGCCTTGGTCTTGTCTCTCGAAATGGTGTCTAAACCAAAACACAAAGATTTCTTCATTTCGTCGAACTCCCTGCATTGTAGGCCATTGCCGGTCGTATGCTCAAGCACCTTCAACAGCTGAAGCTATTCGAATTGTACAGTTTTCTAAAATCAGATGGGTATAACGCAGTTTTTGCTTGGGTTCCCAGCCATGTGGGCATTCGAAGCAATGAAGTGATTGTTGAACCTGCCAAGAGTGCAATAAGGAGAGAGTTCACCAGACTGTCTATCCCTCACACTGATCTGAAACCCCAATTCCAGCTTATGTCAAAGACCTTTGGCGAGAGGAATGGAACTCGCCGACGGATAAAACACTATTTAAAAGCCGTCCAAACCTGAAAGAGTTTTTACCATGATTCCGAGGCGGCCCGTAAAAAAAGAAACAGTTTTGTGTCGTTTACATACATGCCACTCCTTTTACACCCATTCTTATCTTTTAAAAGTAAAAAAAAATTCCGTGTTGCATTCCATGTCATGTACCACTGGAAAAAGCGTATGATGCCACTAGGAAACCTGGAATGCTTATGGATCTTCATACACGGTGAAACAGTTTCTTTTAGTGTTGGGACTTGCATGATACGAGACATAAACACTTTATAGCAGATTCCATGGAAACCTTGTACTGAGATGTCCCACTTGATGTGATCTTTGAATTTCTGAAAGAGACTAAAATTTTTCATCTGATCTAAGATTTTACCGAGGAAAGATTTTTAACAAAATTTCCAGTGTGTTTTTAAAAAGGTGTGATTTAAAGGGTTGTGTAAATGAGTTTTTTTCCTTTCTTTTTTATAATGACTTGTGAGTTGACTTCAACGCGGTGACAGACCTGATATGGCCCTTTGCGGTCGGCTGGACTACAGGCAATATAAACTGTCACAGACCTTGTCTGCTAATCTGGTACACGCTCATTAGCCAACATACACCTTAACCATTTACCACTCAACAAACATCATATCCACTCATTAGCCAACATACACGTTAACCATTTTACCAACAACAAACATTATATCCACTCATTAGCCAACATACACGTTAACCATTTACCAGTCAACAAACATCATATCCACTCAT
Organism: Conus betulinus; assembly: GCA_016801955.1. Taxonomy (NCBI): domain Eukaryota; kingdom Metazoa; phylum Mollusca; class Gastropoda; order Neogastropoda; family Conidae; genus Conus; species Conus betulinus. Next base: position 19,745 of record JADBJO010007454.1, on the reverse strand, counting down.
TAGCCAACATACACGTTAACCATTTACCAACAACAAACATTATATCCACTCATTAGCCAACATACACGTTAACCCATTTACCAGTCAACAAACATCATATCCCACTCATTAGCCAACATATATCATGCTCACTACTTAGTAGGGAGACATCCACCAGCTCATTAGCCAACACACATCATACCCACACATCTGCCAACACACATCATACCCACTCATCTGCCAACACACATCATACCCACACATCTGCCAACACACATCATACCCACTCATCCGCCAACACACATCATACCTACATACATTATCTCCTTTTATCGGTCAACATACGTAATATCCACTCATCAGGCAACACACAATGGTACTCTCATCCGTCAGTATAGATCATATCAACTCATCAGCATCACACATCATACCTACTCAACATCCATGCGCCATGCCCACTCAACAGCCAACGTACATCATATTCACTCAACAGCCAAAGTTCTTCATGTACCACTCAACAGCCAGCGTACATCATACTCAACAGCTAACATACATCCTACCCACTCAAATAGCCAACGTACATCATACCCACCCGACAGTCAAAATACATCATACCCACTCAACAGTCAAAATACATCATACCCACTCAACCGTCAAAATACATCATACCCACCCAACAGTCAAAATACATAATACCCACTCAACAGTCAAAGTACACCATACCCACTCAATAGTCAAAGTACATCATACTCAACAGCCAATGTACATCATACCCACTCAGCAGCCAAGGTACATCATATTCACTCAACAGTCAAAGTACATCATACTCAACAGCCAATGTACATCATACCCACTCAACAGTCAAAGTACATCATACTCAACAGCCAATTTACATCATACCCACTCAGCAGCCAAGGTACATCATTCACTCAACAGTCAAAGTACATCATACTCAACAGCCAATGTACATCATACCCACTCAACAGTCAAAATACATCATACTCAACAGCCAATGTGCATCATACCCACTCAACAGCCAATGTACATCATACCCACTCAACAACCAACGTACATCATACCCACTCAAATGTCAAAGTACACCATACCCACTCAACAGTCAACATACGTCATACCCACTCAACAGCCAACATACATCATACCGACTCAACAGCCAACATACATCATACCCACTCAACAGCCAACATACATCATACCCACTCAAAAGCCAACATACATCATACCCACTCAACAGCCAACGTATCATCATACTCACTCAACAGCCAACATACATCATACCCACTCAACAGTCAACGTACATCATACTCACTCAACAGCCAACATACATCATACCCACTCAACAGTCAAAGTGCATCATACTCAACAGCCAACGTACATCATACCCATTCAAACAGCCAACATACATCATACCCACTCAACAGCCAATGTATTTTATACCAATCAACAGCCAGCGTACATCATACTCAACAGCCAATATACATCATACCCATTCAACAGCCAATGCACATCATACTTAACAGCCCAACATGCATCTGACCACTCAACAGCCAAGGTACATCATAACCACTCAACAGCCAATGTACATCATACCCACTAAACAGCCAATGTACATCATACCCACTCAACAACCAATCCGCATCAAACCCACTCAACAACCAATGTACTTCATATCAAACTCAACAGCCAATGTACATCATGCCCACTCAACACCAATGTACTTCATACCCACTCAACAGCCAATGTACTTTATACCCACTCAACAGCCAGCGTACATCATACTCAACAGCCAATATACATCATACCCACTCAACAGCCAACGTACATCATGTCCACTCAACAGCCAACATCCATCATACCCACTCTACAGCCAATGTACATCATATGCACTCAACAGTCAAAGTACATCATACTCAACAGCCAATGTACATCATACCCACTCAACAGCCAACGTACATCATACCCACTCAACAGCCAACGTACATCATACCCACTCAACAGCCAACGTACATCATACCCTCTCAACAGTCAAAGTACATCATACTCAACAGCCAATGTACATCATACCCACTCAACAGCCAACGTACATCATACCCACTCAACAGCCAACGTACATCTACCCACTCAACAGCCAACGTACATCATACCCTCTCAACAGTCAAAGTACATCATACTCAACAGCCAACGTACATCATACCCACCCAACAGCCAACGTACATCATATCCACTCAACGGCCAACGTACATCATACCCACTCAATAGCCAATGCACTTCATGCCAACTCAACAGTCAACTTACCTCATACCCACTCAACAACCAACGTACATCATATCCACTCAACAGTCCAAGTATATCATACTCAGCAGCCAAAGTACATTATACCCACTTAACAGCCAACGTACCTCATACCCACTCAACAGCCAACGTACATCATACCCACTCAACAGCTAACATACATCATACCCACTCAACAGCCAACGTACATCATACCCACTCAACAGCCAACGTGCATCATTCTCACTAAACAGCCAACGTACATCATACCCACTTAACATTATACCCACTCACACCGCCAACATTATCATACGAAACACTCAACCGCCAACCCATCATACCCCAAAACAGACACCCCCCCCCCCCCCCCCCCCAAAAAAAAAAAAAAAAAAAACAAAAAAAAAAACATACCTACTCATCAGCCACCTACAGCATAGTCCTTCATCGGCCAAGATACATCATACCCATACATCATGCTCACTCACCAAGGACATACATTATACCCACTCACCTGCAAGAGACATCATGGACATACATTTTGCCTACCCATCAGCAACATACATCCTACTCACTCATCAATCAATACACGTCATAGCCACACATCAGCAACATACATCCTCCTCACTCATCAGTCAACATACATCATAGCCACACATCAGCAACATACATCCTACTCACTCATCAATCAACATACATCATAGCCACACATCAGCAACATACATCCTCCTCACTCATCAGTCAACATACATCATAGCCACACATCAGCAACACACATCCTACTCACTCATCAATCAACATACATCATAGCCACACATCAGCAACATATATCCTACTCACTCATCAGTCAACATACATCATAGCCACACATCAGCAACATACATCCTACTCACTCATCAATCAACATACATCATAGCCACACATCAGCAACATACATCCTACTCACTCATCAGTCAACATACATCATAGCCACACATCAGCAACATACATCCTACTCACTCATCAATCAACATACATCATAGCCACACATCAGCAACATACATCCTACTCACTCATCAGTCAACATACATCATAGCCACACATCAGCAACATACATCCTACTCACTCATCAATCAACATACATCATAGCCACACATCAGCAACACACATCCTACTCACTCACCAATCAACATACATCATAGCCACACATCAGCAACACACATCTTACTCACTCATCAATCAATACACATCATGGCTACACATCAGCAACATACATCAAAACCATCCATAGGCCCACACACATTACACTCATTCATCAGCAAAACCACATCATTCCTGCTCCTAAGCCCAACGTTCATCATACCTGCTCATCAGCCAGCAAGCATCACACCCGCTCATCAGTCAACATTTATCAGGTAGGACCACCAGCCGTGGTAGGCTGGGTTGGCTGCAGCAGTGACAGAGAAATCAAATTCCACTCTTCATATCTCGGTAGTTTTCCCCTTGATTGTTGCAATATTGAAACATAATAAAGAAAGGTCTTTTCTAAACCAGTCTCTGCTTTCTTTTTGTCATATTATAGAGTATTAGGCGGATTACAACTTTCGAAAGTAGGTGAGCAATACAGGTTGAACGTCGGTCGCAAAACCTGCCATGCCATGGCGGCTCGTTGCTCCGCGAAGGAGTATTTTCGGAAATTCACAAGAGACGCTGTATATTGTGTGGTATCTATCTATAGGTTAGCTTTCCTCGTAGGAATAAGCGAGGGCTACAAGACGGTATGAAGCTTGTGTAAACTCGTTTCTGTTTTTGTATTCCCAGCTGTTATAGAACAGGGAGTACTTTAGAATGGAAACGAAGAAATGCTGTCTGTGTGTCTGTCCGTCCGTCCGTGGTCAAAATGTGTTCCACTCGCTCCAGACAAAACTATTGGGCCGATCTTTCTGAAAATTTGTAGGTATGTTCATTATGGGCACGAATGATGCCCGATGTTTTAGTTTAGCGTAACGGCTGTAACGGTTTTTCTTCTTTATGGAATATCTCAGAAAGTACATGGCCGATCTTTGTAAAAATGAGCAGGTACGTTCATTATGGGTCACGGACGATGCCTGATGTTTTAGTTTACCCCATTATAGCCGTTACTAACGGCTGTAACGGCCTGTAACGGGTTTTGTTCTTTATGGAATTTATCGGAAAGTACGTGGCCGATCTTTCTGAAAATTTGTAGGTAAGTTCATTATAGGTCACGAATAATGCCCGATGTTTTAGTTTACCGTCATAGCCCGTTACTAACGGCTGTAACAGCCTGTAACGGTTTTTCTTCTTTATGGAATATCTCAGAAAGTACGGGCCGACCTTTATGAAAATGAGCAGGTATGTTCATTATGGGTCACGGATGATGCCTAATGTTTTAGTTTACCGTTATAGCCGTTACTAGCGGCTGTAACGGTTTTTCTTCTTTATGGAATATCTCAGAAAATACTTGGCCGATCTTTGTGAAA
>JADBJO010007454.1:7500-10000 GCA_016801955.1 Conus betulinus | reverse complement strand
AAAGGTCTAAGATCATCTTGTGATGAAAAAGACGTTAAATAAAACTACTGAACTGAACTGAACTGCGCACTTATGATGTTACTGATGAGTTGATATGTTGTATGTTGGCGGACATGATAATAAAAAGAATTTTCAGATGCTTAGGAATTGGCCTCAGGAGTCTACTCTTGGTGTATATATATGTATATGGTTCTTGTTTTAGTTGACAGGGTGCGCCAGTATTCAAAAAGTTTTCCTCAGCATTGTGGTGTCGGTAGGTAATGTTCAAGATAATGTATAGCAGCGCTCGGAAATCCTTGTCGGGTTTACGTAATTGGTAATTGTCCTAGCGCTTGATAATTTCTGATAACATTTGCGGGATTATGATTGTGCCTGCTAGGAAATTAGGGCACCCAGGTTCAATTCTTTCTTTTTTTTTTTTTTTTGCATGAGATGTGTTTGATGATTCTATTAAGCATGTTATTAGGTAATAGGCCCTGAACTGTGACTGGTACTGGTAGTCATTAACGGTCGGTTGTTCGTTGGAGTAAATATGATTTACGATCCTACTGAAGCATTGTGTCTTGCAGACTTTGATGGGGACTGAAGTTGTAGGAATATAACTCGGACGGTATAATCACTGTTATGAAGGAATGGTTACAATTATGTTTGCGGCCGTTGATAGAAATGGAAAGTGAATGGAGTCTGTTTAAATTTGTGATGGAAAGTTTCTGGTGAGAGAGAATTTCGATGTCAAGGTGGCTGATTGTATACGTCAAGGTTTAAAATTCCAATCAGCTGTCGCACTTTGGGTTGTGACGTGTAAATCTCAGGACTATATTTAACGAGTCAGTGTGAAATGCTAAAAATGAAAACACTCAGAACCGTTTTACTTAAGTGAAGCAGCAAATAACTTTATTTTTCTGTGGTAGTAAGACATTTTCCTTTTTTTTTTTTTTTTTTTTCCTTCTTCACAAGTTCCAGCGAGTTTTCTTATTTTTTTCTCCTGCACAGCGAATCCATGAGGATCGGCCTCTCGGGTTGGGGGGTCATCATACATCCACTTCTACTGTCATCCCTGCCCTTTCCTCTGCCTGGAGTGGGGATGCACCTGGATCCGGCAGGGTGTGGTCTGGACTGGATGCCAATTCCATCTTCTGCAGTCCCAGTCTTTGCAGTTCCTCCAACTTCGGTTCTATCTTTTTTTTTTTTTCCTCGGGGTGGGGCAAGCACCTCGAGGGACTACTAAAGATGTAATGTGCGGTACATCATCCGCGTAAAAAAAAAAATTGAAGAAAAAAAGAAGAAACACGCCGCTGTGCTCGGTGTGAATTGTGAGTGGTGCAGTTGGTGCCTAGTAGGTAGGGGACCGGACTCTTCGATTCAGCACTACTTTATTTCAACTGCTTTGTCTCAAGCGCCTCAGTGCAGATCTTGTGTGTGTGTGTGTGTGTGTGTGTGTGTGTGTGTGTGTGTGTGTGTGTGTGTGTGTGTGTGTGTTTGTTTTGGTCGGTACATTGATGTGAAGCCGTGGTGAATCAGAGACAGGCTTTTACGTGGTGATATTGGAAAACACTTAGTGTATTGCCGTGCTTTTGTGTGTGTGCGCGCGCGCGCGCGCGCGCGCGCGCGTGTGTGTGTGTGTGTGTGTGTGTGTGTGTGTGTGTGTGTGTGTGTGTGTGTGTGTTTGTTTCTTTGTGCATGTGTCGAGTGTCCAGCAGGAACTTTGAGTGAGATACTTAAAGTGCAAGATTGGGTTTCGGGTCACTTGAACAATTTAAGTGCTTTGAGTGATATTATGGGACTGAATTTGGGTGTAGGGATAGTCTGACACCAGTAGAGAAAAATTAGTATAAGGAATACAGCTTGGGTGGGGGGTGTGGGGGGGGGGGGGGGGGGGTGGGGGGGGGGGGGGGGGGTATGCTGAAGCAGCATCACATCTTGGGTTCGGTGGGCTATCAACCTTGTTTGATATTTCAGCCCGGGATTACCAAGTGATGTAATTCTTCGTCTTTGTTCCTTCTGGTATTGGCTTTCAGTGGGCTGTGTGTGTGTGTGTGTGTGTGTGTGTGTGTGTGTGTGTGTGTCTTGTGGGTGTGGGTGCCCTGAGGGAAGGGTCCCTTACATGTGAATGCGCAGCACCTGCGTGCACAGGTATACATAAGGAGCCATGTGGTGATGGGTCGCGCATTGGTGTCATTAGTAGTGGTGGATTTTTTTTTTTTTTTTTTTTTTTTTGGGGGAAAACTGCGTGTGTGTGTGTTGGATGTAAAGATCTTGGTATTTTCATCTGCTATTCTGTTGGTGAGACTGCGTGTGTGAATGCAAATAAAGCCTTCTGTTTGTGCATCTTATTTCCCTTTGTCTGTGTGTTTGTTGTGTGGCGTTCGTACTCTCAGATAAAAGGGGGAGGGGTGGTTATAAAGGGGGGTATATTCATAAATCCCTGTCTACTGTCTTATACAGTGACATAAGGCTCAATCAGAAAGTTCCTTTATAACGAAGCAATCCATATCTGTTG
>JADBJO010007454.1:0-2500 GCA_016801955.1 Conus betulinus | reverse complement strand
CAGACAGAGACAGACAGAGCAGAGACAGAGACAGAGACAGAGAACTGAGGATACACGCAACTTGGAAGAAAAATTCCTAAATGCACTGCTTTTTGTCGGCTGGAAATAAAGAAAATACTTTTGGTTTAAAGAAAAAGAAAAATGAAAAGAATGAGAGAAGGAAAGCAATAAAGAAAACTACAGAGAAAGACGAGGGGTGCACTATGACAAAGACTGAAATAGAGAACTTGGGTCGTCGTAGTAACATTGTGTGAAAAACACGTCCTCCCCCGTCTGTTTCCCTGCCATGCCTTGGTGGTCGCAGAAGGAATGACACACACAGTAATTTGAACTGTACCTGGTAAAGGCCTGGGTCACTGAAGGGATGACACACACAGTGAACTGTACCTGGGTAAAGGCCTGGGTCACTGAAGGGATGACACACACAGTAATTTGAACTGTACCTGGTAAAGGCCTGGGTCACTGAAGGGATGACACACACAGTAATTTGAACTGTACCTGGTAAAGGCCTGGGTCACAGAAGGGATGACACACACAGTAATTTGAACTGTACCTGGTAAAGGCCTGGGTCACTGAAGGGATGACACACACAGTGAACTGTACCTGGTAAAGGCCTGGGTCTGAAGGGATGACACACACACACAGTGAACTGTACCTGGTAAAGGCATGGATCACAGAAGGGATGACTCACTGTGAACTGTACCTGGTAAAGGCCTGGGTCACAGAAGGGATGACACACACACACAGTGAACTGTACCTGGTAAAGACCTGGGTCACAGAAGGGATGACACACACAGTGAACTGTACCTGGAAAAGGCCTGGGTCACAGAAGGGATGACACACACGGTGAACTGTACCTGGCAAAGGCCTGGGTCACAGAAGGGATGACTCACTGTGTGAACTGTACCTGGTAAAGGCCTGGGTCACAGAAGGGATGACACACAGTGAACTGTACCTGGCAAAGGCCTGGGTCACAGAGGGATGACTCACTGTGAACTGTACCTGGTAAAGGCCTGGGTCACAGAAGGGATGACACACACAGTGAACTGTACCTGGTAAAGGTCTGGATCACAGAAGGGATGAACTCACTGTGAACTGTACCTGGTAAAGGCCTGGGTCACAGACGGGATGACACACACAGTGAACTGTACCTGGTAAAGGCCTGGGTCACAGAGGGATGACACACACAGTGAACTGTACCTGGTAAAGGCCTGGGTCACAGACGGGGATGACCCATAGTGAACTGTACCTGGTAAAGGCCTGGGTCACAGAAGGGATGACACACACAGTGAACTGTACCTGGTAAAGGCCTGGGTCACAGAGGGATGACACACACGGTGAACTGTACCTGGTAAAGGCCTGGGTTACAGAAGGGATGACCCACAGTGAACTGTACCTGGTAAAGGCCTGGGTCACAGAAGGGATGACACCAGTGAACTGTACCTGGTAAAGGCCTGGGTCACAGAAGAGATGACACACACAGTGAACTGTACCTGGTAAAGGCCTGGGTCACAGAAGGGATGACACACACAGTGAACTGTACCTGGTAAAGGCCTGGGTCACAGAGGGAATGACACACACAGTGAACTGTACCTGGTAAAGGCCTGGGTCACAGAAGGGATGACACACACAGTGAACTGTACCTGGCAAAGGCCTGGGTCACAGAAGGGATGACACACACAGTGAACTGTACCTGGCAAAGGCCTGGGTCACAGAAGGGATGACACACACAGTGAACTGTACCTGGTAAAGGCCTGGGTCACAGAAGGGATGACACACACAGTGAACTGTACCTGGTAAAGGCCTGGGTCACAGAGGGATGACAAACACAGTGAGCTGTACCTGGTAAAGGCCTGGGTCACAGAAGGGATGACACACACAGTGAACTGTACCTGGTAAAGGCCTGGGTCACAGAAGGGATGACACACACAGTGAACTGTACCTGGTAAAGGTCTGGGTCACAGAAAGGATGACACACACAGTGAACTGTACCTGGCAAAGGCCTGGGTCACAGAAGGAATGACACACACAGTGAACTGTACCTGGCAAAGGCCTGGGTCACAGAAGGGATCACACACACAGTGAACTGTACCTGGCAAAGGCCTGGGTCACAGAAGGGATGACACACACACAGTGAACTGTACTGGTAAAGGCCGGGACACAGAGGGATGACACACACAGTGAACTGTGCCTGGTAAAGGCCTGGGTCACAGAAGGGATGACACACAGTGAACTGTACCTGGTAAAGGCCTGGGTCACAGAGGGATGACACACACAGTGAACTGTACCTGGTAAAGGCCTGGGTCACAGAAGGGGATGACACACACAGTGAACTGTACCTGGCAAAGGCCTGGGTCACAGAAGGGATGACACACAGTGAACTGTACCTGGCAAAGGCCTGGGTCACACATCAACATCCGGGTCACTAGGTGTTCCCGTCGTTCTGATGACGTCATTGTCTGCTCTGAACCCACCTTCAAAGCAAATGTGTTACAGCAAA
>JADBJO010007453.1:100000-104898 GCA_016801955.1 Conus betulinus | reverse complement strand
CGGTCGCTGAATAGGGGAGAGGGATATAAAGCAAGGAGAAGAGTCAAACAGAACGGAAGAAAAAACTAAAGACCACAATGAGCAAAAGTGAGGGACCTGGGGGGGGGGTATAAACAACATAATGTTCCTCAAATCTATCAGTTATAATAAGGAAACGGTTCTATCTCTATTCACCCTCTTTCTACCGGAGGGCTCGGCACTTTTCAGCACAACAGCTTCCTTTCAAAAGTTTATCTTCTTTTCAACCACCAGTTCATCAGATGCTATGTATCCCACCTACCCAAGAGGCAGAAATGGCAGTCTTTTTTTTTTTTTTTTGTTTTTTTTGAAGTGTGGCGGGGCGGGTTCCTATCGATCAAACACCGCCAGAGCCAGTTACTGTATTGTAAACCAGCCCTTTGCGTTCCCTGAAAGTGACATGGATTGGGAATTCCTGTCATCTTCTGGCCTGGGGTTTTTCTGCTAAGACGGATCTCTGCATGTATGGTACAGGGGGAAAGGAGAACAGAAAGAAACTGGAGCTGTTTCACGAATTGCATAACTCTCTTTCTCTTCGCATTTCTGTCCCTCCACTCTGGTCTGTCTGTCTGTCTGACTTTGTCTCTGTCTGACTCTGTCTGTCTGTCTCTCTTCCCCGTCTCTCTCTCTCTCTATCTCTCTCTCTCTCTCTCTATCTTATCTCTCTTCTCTCTTTTCTGTCTCTATCTGTCTGTTTGCTCCTGTCTGTATGTTTGGTCTATCGTTGTATCTCTCTGTTTCTCTCTCTCTCTCTCTCCTCTTATCTCTCTCTCTCTCTCTCTCTCTCTCTCTACATTAATTTGGCTGTTCGCTTGCCTGCCTCCCTGTCTGTCTCTTAATTCATCCTCTCTCTCTCCTCTCCTCTCTCTCTCTCTCTCTCTCTCTCTCTCTCTCTCTCTCTGTCTTTCTGTCTATATCGTGTCTGTTTGTCGTGTCTGTATGTTTGTCTCTATTTATCTCTCTGTTCCTCTCGGTTCTCTCTCTCTCTCTGTTTCTCTCCTCTCCTTCTCTCCTCTCTCCCCAAGACTTTTTCCCTCTATCCTCTCTCTCTCTTCTCTCTCTCTCTCTCTCTCTCTCACATAAACACACATACACGCGCACACAAATATACCTCACAGTCATTCACACAGCGCAGCGCATATGCGCACGCACAAACAGCGCGCGCATGGACGTACGCACGCACGCACGCGCGTACGCACGCGCGCGCGCCACACACACACCACACAAAAACCACACACACACACACCACACACACACACACAGAGCAGAAGAGAGAGGGAGAGAGAGAGAGATTTTTTGGAGAGAGAGGGACGATAGCGGGAGAGAGAGAGAGAGAGGGAGAGAGAGGGAGAGAGAGAGAGAGAGGAGGAGAGAGGAGGAGAGGAGTCAAGGACTCAAGACTCAAGGACTTCAAGTACTTAGCAAGCTTCGCAGAGAGAGACGAGAGAGAGGAGTCGCAGAGAGGGGGAGGAGACCGCAGAGAGAGAGAGAGAGACGAGGGCCAGGTGAGAGCGAGGAGAGAGAGAGAGAGAGAGAGAGAGAGAGAGAGAGAGAGAGAGAGACGGCAGAGGCAGACAGACAGGACAGACAGACAGGACAGAGCAGAGAGCACAGAGAGACAGAGACAGAGAGAGAGAGAAGCCATGGCACTGAAAATTCCGCAAAGAGAGGTGACGTGACCTACTGACCTTCATATCGAAAGTCCAATAAAGGAACTGATGTCCCAGAGATTTATTTTAAGTAGTAGTTGTACAGCGCAATACACTTCCTCCGCCTTGGAAAGCAAACCTAAACACATTAACCCGTACATAAACTCTAGAGGATACAATTTGGTGACGTCAGCACATTATAAAATTAAGCTTTAATCATAAAACGGCCAGAGAGGAACAAAGCGTGCATCACCTGGCTAACCTAGGGAGCTGTTTTGATGTCAGATATAAAACTGTTGCTTCATCTACTGGGGACGAGACAACACATGATAAGATGATGATGGTTTTGGTTTCTGGGAGTTGCGATGCACAACAGGATAACAACACATGATGATACCTGAGCCGAGAGATGAGCGACTTTTTAAACTCCGCCAGTACTTCGTATGTTTACTTTTTTTTCGTTCTGTTCTTTCTTTCTTTCTTTCTTTCTTTCTTTCTTCTTCTTCCTTCCTCTTCCTTTCTTTTCTTTCTTTCTTTCTTTCTTCATTTCTTTCTTTCTTTCTTTCTTACTTTCTTTCTTTCTTCTTTTTTTGTACACAGATAACAGTAAACTGATTCCCTCTTTCTTTCCTTCCTATAAATATTCCGCCAAACTACTTCAAAGAAGCAAGGCTTTATAAACTTACGTGAAGTAAACTATATTTAAGCGTGTTCGTTTGGTTCTGCACAAGACTGTACAAAACGCACATGTTTGCTTCCCATGTGATTCACTGGGAATACAGAGGTCAAGCTGTATCGGTCACAGAGGAAGAGAGGTGATGGGGAGAGACGGATGGGTGTGGATGATGAGGAGGAGGGGGAGGAGGAGGAGGGATGGTGATAGTCAGGGAATGGAGGGGATGAGGGGGTGGCCAACGCGTTGGCTTTCTTCCTCTTCTTCTTCTTCTTCTTCTTCTTCTTTCTTCTTCTTCTTCTTCTTCGCTTCTCTCTCTCTCTCTCTCTCTCTCTCTCTCTCTGTCTCTGTCTCTCTGTCCTCTCACTCTCTTGCTCTCCTCTCTCTCTCTCTCTCTTACAGACAAAGACACACACATACACACAGGCACACACACGCACGCTCACTAACTCACACACACACACACACACACACACACACACACACACAACACCACACACACCACACACACACACACACACACACACACACACAGAGAGAGAGAGAGAGAGAGAGAGAGGAGAGAGATGAGAGAGAGAGAGGGAGAGAGAATAGAGAGAGGAGAGAGAGAGAGAGAGAGAGTATGCATAAATACTCCTACCTGGAAGAAAACGTGTTACAGTAGCTACAGGAAAAGAATGGGGAGACGGGGCGATGGCAGTGGGGAGGGGGTATTAACGACAACAATGAAAGATGACCGTGATCGCAAAATGTCGGACGAGGGAAAGCACGGGACTTTGTGCCAGATAACAAGGCCTGTGTAAGAAAAGGCACGCTACCCCTGGGGGAGGGTGGGGAGGGCGGCGGGGGGGGGGGGGGGGTGTGTTGTTTGCCTCTGTATGGAAGGGGAAAGATACAGGTATCATTCGAAGAACAGAGAGAAGAAGATAGATGTAAAGCTCAAGACGTTCGTGAAAACACTCCTGACCAGAGAAGCTATTCTTGTGTCTCCGTCTCCGAGATACAGGGGGGAACTGTTGCAATTTCCGCAGGAGGGCAATGGTGTGATATCATTTCTGTACCCTGAAAACTAAACTTGCGGCACAGTTCATCATTCTTTGAATATTGTCAATGCATTTTAGAAGGACACCAGCCAGCAGACAGGGAATGGCATTAGAAAATAAGGGACGTTACCAATGTATTTCGCGGTATTCCAACGGTCAACAGAGACTTGAGACAAGAGACAGAAACTTTGAGTTTAAAAAAAAAATGCCTCTCAAAGAACTTGTATACAAACGGAATGTTTGGAAGAGACACAGCAAAGTTCTTAAATTTTTAGGAACTGATGAAGATGTTTCAACGGAAGATCTTAATACACAGCGTCTTTCAGCAAGAGCAAGAGAAAGAAAAAAGAAAAAAAAAAAGAAAAGAAAGAAAAAAAAAGAAATACTGCGCCATCAAACGATGGAACAAAGAAATCACAAAAAAATAAACACAACGCGTTTCTACTTATTGGGTCTCCATCGAGCAAGATGAATAACATTCAAGGCAATGAAAACGACGGACGAACAGTTCATTTATCTCTTCTATTTGTGGGGAAGATTTGTCTTGCCTGAAGAAGATCCAATAGCTCTAAACGCTGTGTGTTTGCGTGCGTGCGCGCGCGCGCGCGCGCGCGCGCGCGCGCGAGCGTGTGTGTGTGTGTGTGTGTGTCTGTGTGTCTATGTATGCGTGCGTGCGTGCGTGCGTGCGTGCGTGCGTGCGTGTGTGTGTGTGTGTGTGTGTGTGTGTGTGTGTGTGTGTGTGTGTGTGTGTGTGTGTGTGTGTGTCAATGTGTTTTGTTTGCCACGCAGTATTTCTGTTTGGCTCTCTTTTTTTTTTCATTTTGTGCCTGCTGTTACCCACACTTTGAAGCAACATGTCAACATGTACGAATAATAGTAATTGAAAGTCAGCACTGAATCATCTGAAAGAGCAAAACATTTTCGCCCCCTCCCTCACCCCCCCCCACCCCTCCTAGCTACCGTCGTCTCCACCACCCTCCTCCTCACTATTATCCTCCCCCCCTACTTCCCCCTCCCCACTCCACCCCGTCCCCTCTGTACCCTCTCCCCCACTCCCTCACCCCCCCCCCCCCCCTTCAATCTAGAAGATGTAGAAGATGTGATCGATCATCTGTCTCACCAGGGGTGACTGCGCTACTTTTTTCGGTTCCCTCCCTAAACCGAATTTGTCGGGGCCTCCCATGCGTTGGGATGACCAATTAATGGACACGACAAGAGAGGAGGAGAGAGAGAGAGAGGAGAGAAAGGGGGGGGGGGGGGGGGGGGTGGGGTGGGTGGGTGGGAGGCTTAACAAGCTCACCCCCCCCCCCCCCCCCCCCCCCGCCTCCCCCCTTCTCTCCACGACAAGTAAATCTTCCTCCTGGCTTTGTCCTGCTTTGCAGTACTGTGTACCTTCTATGAGCCACAACCATGCTATTTCAGTATTTCAGCCGACGGATGTCGAATTTTTTTTTTTTTTTTTTTTAACCCACGAGTCGTGGAACGTGATGAGTGGGGGCTACTGCCGCTTGGTTG
>JADBJO010007453.1:92500-95000 GCA_016801955.1 Conus betulinus | reverse complement strand
AAATTCATCCAGAAATGCATTACATTTTCAACCCCTTGATTTAGCCCATACATTCCAAAACCGTTCTGAAATAATGTTTCTCGAATCCTTGAAACCCATGTATATTTACCGCGTGAGTCTAGCCACATCAACATCTCGTAAGCTTTCACCGGCAGTCTATTTCCATCCATACGTAATAACTTAAGCCAGTATCTAATACACCGAACAGACGTATTTATATAAACAGGTAGCGTCCTGTCTCTCCGTCCGTACACTAAATCATTCGGCGTTTTAAGCTGTACCCCTAAAAAATTTTTTAATGCAAATAAGTGGACCTTTTCAATACAAGCAACTGCTTTATCTAATCCCCATATTTCAGCACCGTACATGGCAATAGGTAGAACCTGATAATCAAAAATTTTCAAAAATACTGAAAAATGAATTATTCTTAAGCGTGTACAACTTTTGATGATACACAGCAAGGCGTTCTTTGCTCGGCTTGCAAGGGTCTTCACAAGCAAATGCAAAACTAAGTCTCGTGGAGAAATATATACCAAGATACTTATAACAGTTGACAATCTTCATTTCCTCTCCATTAAGAAACCACCTTTCACTCGCCGCAAGAAGATAACCACCTTTCCTGAATACAACAACATTACTCTTTTTTCATATTGACCTTAAGCTGAAGTCTTGAAGATGCACTCCATAAACTATTCAGTGTGTTTTGAAGACCAACTGGTGTTTCTGAAAGCAAGGCAATGTCATCTGCTAACAACACAAAATAAACAATTCCATGAAATCAGGAGTCAATGTTGCACCGTGCCTTCCTTTCTCTATTATTTCCAGGGCTAGCTCGTTTATAAATAAGGAGAAAAGAACAGGGCTGCATGCATCACCCTGTTTTACCCCTCTTGTACACATGATATAGTCAGTAAAACTAGCACCAGATCTTACTCTTGCTTTCACACTGCTATACATACTATTAATACATTTGTAGAGTTTTCCTTGAATTCCATTCTTTTGGGTAGTACTGGCCAGAGCAATAATCTTGATACAGAGTCGAAAGCTTTTTTCGAAATCAATAAAGGCAACATATAATTTACGGTTCTGTGAAAATTGTTTCTGTATTAACGCTAAGAGTGTGAACATCTGATCAATAGTTGAGTAGCCTTTCTTAAAAAACCCTGCTTGATGTTCACCTGTGATGTCATTTTGCCGTACCCATTCTTGTAACCTGCAATTGATTATTGAACTAAATACCTTACTACTGATGTCACCCAACGAAATACCTCTATAATTTGCCAGGGACATCAGCTGCACCCTTTGCCCTGCAGATTTTCTGTTTTTAAGCCTTTTCATTGGCAGTTGAAATCTCCTCTCTTGAAATTGGACGATCAAAGTAGGAACATTCGGTACTATTTCCAGACAGATTTACCTCGCTAATAATCACATCAGTAAAATCGTCTTCGGTTTCACCATTTTCAAGAAGCTCATGAAAATGAGAAAACCAGTCATCAATAGTTATATTATTGGATGTATGCACTCTTTTCACAGATATTCTGCGCAAGTGCTTCCAAAAATTTCTGCTGGTTATTCACCGAATTTACGAGGGACAGAACAGACAGACAGACAGACAGACAGACAGAGACAGACAGACAGACAGACATAAGACAGACCGAGAGTACATTTTCTAACCAAAACTAAATAAAAGAAAAGAAGGAAAGAAAAAAAAAAACCTTTCCAGTATGCAGCACAGGCATCTATCTACCCATCCCCCGACCCCCCCCCCCCCCCCCCCCCCATCTCCCACTCCCACACCCCTCCACAAACCCTTCTCACTTTTTTTTTTGTCTTTAAACTGACCCAACCAAAAAAGCGCCTGATAATGAAGTTGCAATTATTGGGATTACAACAACTGATTACCAGTAAATTAAACTTTGCTGACTACGACATGTCTACATGACCTGCTTACGAGAAAGTTGTTTTTCTCTCTCCATAAAAAGGAATAGGGATGGGAAAGAGGATGGACTGGAGGGGAGGGGAAAAAGGGGGGCGGGATGCAGTCGGGGGCGGGGGAGAGGGGGGGGGGGGGGGGGGGGGGTGAGGAGGCGTAGGAAGAGCGCAAAGGCGAGATACAGGGGGTCAGTCGTCAAGAGATTTGCGGAAATCATTAGAATGCTAAATAGATTTTCAGGTCATGCCAATGTCCAGTGCTGATAAGGGCTGAAATGTGGCAGCTGCTGCGAAAGCATGATGAGGAGAAGGAGAGAAGAGAATGATGGGGGGAAGGGGGGGGTGGAGGTTGTGGTGGCGAGGAGAGTGGGGAAAAGGAGAGGAGCACAACGGGTGGTGGTGAATATGGAGAAGGACGTGGGAGGTCCAGGACGGGGGAGGGAGGGGGGGGGGGGGAGATGTAAGGAGAGGAAAAGAATTTAGCGTTGTGCGTCTGTGTATGCATGTGTGTGTGTGTGTGTGTGTGTTGTGTGTGTGTGTGTGTGTGTGTGTGTGTGTGTGTGTGTGT
>JADBJO010007453.1:75000-77500 GCA_016801955.1 Conus betulinus | reverse complement strand
ACCGCTATAGCCGTTAGTAACGGCTATAACGGTAAAATAACGCATCGTGCATGATCCGTGACGCATAATGAACATACCTTCAAATTTTCAGAAAGATCGGCCAAGAACTGTCTAAGATATTCCATAAGAAGAAAAAAACGTTATGGGCCTTTACAGTCGCTAGTAACGGCCGTAACGGTTAAAAATAAAATAAACACATCGGGCATCATCCGTGACCCATAATGAACATGCCTACAAATGTTCAGAGACATTGGCCGAGTACTTTCTGAGATATTCCATAAAGAAGGAAAACCGTTATGGGCTGCCGTGGCCGTTAGTAACGGCTATAACGGTAAAGTAAAAACATCGGGCATCATCCTTGACCCATAATGAACATGCCCACAAAGGTTCAGAAAGATCGGCCCCGTAGTTTTGTCTGGAGCGAGCGGAACACATTTTGACCACGGACGGACACACACACACACACACACACACACACACACACACACACACACACACACATACATACATACACAGCATTTCTTCGTTCCCCATTCTAAAGTACCCCCTGTTCTATAAGAACTGGCAGTACAGAGAGAGAGAGAGAGAGAGAGAGAGAGAGAGAGAGAGAGAGAGAGAGAGAGAGAGAGAGAGAGAGATTCTGTGTGTTTGCACTGACTGTACAAGTTGTTGCTGAGGAGACTGTCCCGTGTCCATTTCTCGTGCGCTCCGATCGTGCTCAGTTTTTGCTGTTTGCGCTCTGTCCAGTCACTGCGCCAGGGGTTGAGTTCGATGTCCGATATCACGAGAAATGCGAACAGCGTTGTGACAGCAAAAATGGCCAGGGAAGTTGAAGATCTTGAACCCCTCGAACTTTTTTTTTTTTTTTTTTTTTTTTTTTTTTCGAAAAACCAACGCTTTTCCTTTTCTTCAACAGTTTTATCAACCCTTGGCACAGAAATGCCAGTTGGCAATCGGTGGTCTTGTAGGCCATTGGGCATTGTCGAAAGATGTCAATAAACGTACTAATTAACAAAAAGATTAATTTTTTTACGGAGCTCAGAAGTTGTGCTGCTGCTGCTTGCCTTGTGAACACGGTTCAGAGAGAGAGAGAGAGAGAGAGAGAGAGAGAGACAGACAGACAGACAGACAGAAACAGAGAGACGGACAGACAGACAAAATGTGCACCTCCTTTGGTGTACACCGCTGGTTTCATTCAAACGTTCCAGTAAACAGTGGTTGACGCTCTTTGCTTCATTCAACCTGTGCACAATTCATTTTCAGTATTGCTAGGAGTCACAACAGAAACATGTCCTAACCAGAAGGCACCCGCTTTCAGGGTCGAACAGATTCTTTAAAAATCCTTCTCGGTCAGGAATACCAATAGCAGGCACGGACTGGATGAGTTATTTCCCATGTAATGTTGTTTCCTATGAATCATTTCATATTTCAAAATAAAAATCACAAACAAAAACTACAAAACGCCTAAAACAATAATAACACCAAAACATAATCATCATAACTGCCATCTCATTAATTATCTTAATCTTCATTGTCAACATCATCACCTTCTTACTACTGTGATTTTGACCACTATTACCAATACCACTACTATTGCCCCACACCATTACTACTTGTAAACATGGTAATAGAATGATAACAACATTTCAAGTGCGTGAATGAGCATTACATGCATTTCTATGTCTAATCTGGCTGACTTACTGAAACGAATTTGTTGTCAAATTAACTCAGAGTTGTCCTGACATTTAAGAAACATTATGAAAAGAATGTCACATTTTTCATTCAAAGAAAAAAGGAACATTACACACACACACACTAGCACTCATACACACAGACATATTAAGCATGATAATAACCACAAATGTCAAACACACACACACACACACACACAAAGAAATGTTAAAAAAAATGACAGAAACAAGCAAATGAAAAATATTAGTCAAGAAACAGTTTTTTGAATGTTCTAACAGTCTATGAAATTATTTACCTGATAGATTGTTATCATTTCGAAGAGAGTAACTTCAAAGTATACACATATAGTTCAATATTCATAGCAGTCTTTGTGAACAGATTCTGGGGTTGCCGTTCATCATCCAAATACGTGATTTTTTCTCCAGCTCCATTTAATCTTTTCAGCACCATGGAGTAGGTAAATTCAATAAGGTTTCTTTGCTGTTATTTTCTCCCCTTTCCCTCGTCATCTTGCCGACCAACCACCCTGACAACTTTAGTAAAATCATGATATCTCTGGAGGAACTAATTATGTGTTGCTCTTTCTTCGACCCCGCTCTTCTGTCCCCCCCATCCATCCTCCTTCGTTCGTTTTTTTCTTCCTTCTTTCAATCCTTGCCTACCATCCACCCTCCCGATTTCCATTACCCTCCCTACCAATGAAAAAAAAAATGCTGTGGTTGGCGGAGACTGTTCGTGGCGTGTTCACCCTGTGTAAAAGCCAGGCGTGACGCGGGGTGGTGACCCCCTTGACTAAGTGACGATGTTA
>JADBJO010007453.1:62500-70000 GCA_016801955.1 Conus betulinus | reverse complement strand
AGAGAGAGAGAGAGAGAGAGAGACAGACACTCAGACAGAGACATGACGTCTGAAAAAAAGTTACTGTAGCAGTCAGACAACCACAAAGTTTTTATAACGGCTTACACAGAATCCATTGTATGCCTTTTTTATTTTCATTTATTTATTTATTACTTTTTTGTTTTGTTTTTGGTGTTTCTATACGTTTTCTTACTTTGTGTGAAAAGGTTGCTATTTTCAGCTCTCTCTCCTGATCGCTTTTTGTGTTGTGCTGTTTTTTTTTTTTTTTATCCTTTTTGGTTTTGTTTTTGTTATTGTTTTTATTTTGTTTGTTTGTGTGTTTGCTTGCTCTTATCTTCCTTTCCGTGGATGGAGAGAGTTTAGGAAGAAAGCCATTGTGCCATCACGTTTGACGGGGGACTGCAAAGATAGTTTTATCCTCTTTCCTTTGTCTGTTTTTCCCAAGAGTGTTATTTTTTCCCGTGCTTCTCTCTCTCTCTCTCTCTCTCTCTCTCTCTCCTCTCTCTCTCTCTCTCTCCTCTCTCTCTCTGCTCTGTGTGTGTGTGTGTGTGTGTGTGGTGGTGTGTGTGTGTGTGGGTGTGTGATATCTGTCTATCTGTTTCTCTGCCTGTTTCCTCTCGTCCCTCTCTCTCAGTGTTTTCTGTCTATCTGTCTGTCTGTCTGTTTTCAGTGTATTGTCCTGTCCTGTCTGTCTCCCTACCTCCCTCCCTCCCTTTCTCCCTGTCTTCTTCTTCTTCTTTCTTCTTCTTCTTCTTCTTCTTCTTCTCCTCTTCTTTCTCTCCGCCTCCTCCCATCCTCTGTCTGTCTTCTGTCTGTCTGTCTGTCTGTCTGTCTCTGTCTCTCTTCTCTCTCCTCTCTCTCTCTCTGTCTTCTTCGCTATCTCTCTTCTTTCTCTCTCTTCTTCTTCTTCTTCTTCTTCTCTCTTCTTTCTTCTCTCTCTCTCTCTCCTCTCTCTCTCTTCTCTCTCTCTCTCTCTCCTCTCTCTCTCTCTCTCTCTCGCTTTCTTCTTCTTCTTCTTTTCTCTTCTCTTCTTCTTCTTCTCTTCTTCTTGCTGTAGTTGTTTTTAGTTGTTTTTTCGTTGTCGGCGGGGAATCGAGTTGCACAAGTGTCGTCATGAAACTGCCATTGAGCGGTCCCTTCTCTTCGCTACCATCTGCATCTCTCGGAAGGATAACATCAATGTAGTCAACATATATGTTGCAATGAAAGTCACGAAAGCAGAAGAAACACAACCAGAAAGCAAACAACAGCAGCAACAACAGCAGCAACAACAACAACAACAACAGCGACAGCAACAACAATGACAACAGACGAGGAAACTGCAGAACAGGTGTGTGAGACTGAAATTCGCTCCCTTGTTCCTTTTCGCTTTGTCTCCCTTCCTTCTCTTTTTATTCCCCACTTTTTTAATTTCTCTCCGACGTTCTGTCCTTCTTTCACCTATTTCTTCTGCTTATTTGTCTTTTCACTTTCTGTTCGGATGTGCGAAATGTTGGGAGTGGCGAGGTGGAAACGAGCTGCAATCAGATTTGGCTGTGATTGCGAAGACAAGGTTTTTTCGGCATTTTTTTTCCCCCTTTCTTTCTCTCCGTTCTTGCTTCCTTTTGCTTCATTTCATTCCGTTCGTTTCGATATTTTTCTTGGTTTTGGCGTGAAAAAAGCGTTCTAGGAATTGGAGACACAGAATAATGAAGCTGGGCTGTGATTATACAGATTTTGTTTTTTTTAATTTCGTTTGCTCTCTCTCTCTCTCTCTCTCTCTCTCTCTCTCTCTCTCTCTCTCTCTCTCTCTCTCTCTCTCTGTCTGTCTGTCTCTCTCTCTCTGTCTGTCTGTCTGTTTGTTCTGCCTCTCTCTCTCTCTCTCTCTCTCTCTCTCTCTCTCTCCCCCCCCCCCCCCCCCCTCCCTCTCTCTCTCTCATGATAGGTTATCTTTCATGATTTGCATTTTGAAGTCTCTGCTTTCTTTTAATTCTTTCTCTCTGTCTTTTCTTGACTATTTTTTTTTTTAAACACAATATAATCTGCAATCAGACTGACACAATACACTTGCGTCGCACATCCCATAAAGCGGGTGTGGCCCGTAAGACACTAAACCATTATTTATAGAATGTTACAGAAAACAATACCTGATATCCAAACGGAGCATCTGTATCACATGCATCCAAACCTCACCCCAAAACATCCCCCAGTATGAGACTGGCGCCTCAACGGTGTATAGCAGCCAGTTTGAAGAGCCTGGGTTTAAAAATCCAGTCTTTCATGATTTGAAAGAATAGCAAATAATTCCCCTAACCAGTTATCAACGAGTAATCAAGCGTGTTCTAGAACTGCAACATGTAGAGAAAGCCGCCACTCGATCGATAGATAGATAGATAGATAGATAGATAGATAGATATAGATAGATAGATAGATAGATAGATAGATCAATAGATCGATAGATAGATAGATGGATAGATAGATTAAATCTTTAACGGGAGAAGAAGAAGAAGAAGAAGAAGAAGAAGAAGAAGAAGAAGAAGAAGAAGAGAAGAAGAAGAAGAAAAGAAGAAGAAGAAGAAAGAAGAGAAGAAGAAGAAAGAAGAAAGAAGAAGAAGAAGAAGAAGAAGAAGAAGAAGAAAAAGAAGAAGAAGAAGAAGAAGAAAAGAAGAAGAAGAAGAAATGATGATGAAGTGGTGGTGATGATGATGATGATGATGATGATGATGATGATGATGATGATAGAAGAAGAAGAAAAAGAAGAGAATGATGATGACGACGACGATGCTGCTGCCGCTGCTTATGCTGCTGCTGCTGCTGCTGCTGCTGATATGATATGATGAAATGATGATGATGGTGATGGTGATGATGATGATATGATATGATATGATATGATATGATATGATATGATATGATATGATGATATGATATGATATGATATGATATGATATGATATGATGATGATGATAATGATCATGATCATGATCATGATGGTGATATGATATGATATGATGAAGAAGATGATGATGATGATGATGATGATCATCATCATCATCATCATTATCATGATCATGATATTGATAGAGATAATGACAATGATTATGATAATAATGAGGATGAAGTGAGTTGAGCTATTATATTGTGTCAGCTGCAGTTCCATTGGAATTGCCAACTTTAATCAGTTCGTCGTTGGATGTGAACAGCTTCAATTTTTATCGTGCATGAAATCCAGGTCTGCTGTGCCTCCACCGAGTGTTATTTTGTATTATCTTTAAATCAGACGTTTTAATTCAATGCATCCGATGAAACTAACAAGTATGGACTTTTATGGACATTCTGAAATATTTTACATGAATAAGCTAATGAACTCACAAGAAAACTGAGCAGCGGGTGTTTGCTATCGTTGTTGTCCCTTTTTTGCCTTTATTGCCAATGGAAATGCATAGCATATTATGCAGAACAGGCAAAGCAGCACCTGTGTTGGTTTTTGAAATCCATTCATGCACAGTATGTGCGTCACTGTGGTCTAAATTCAAACATCTGATGATAGACCTGATAGTAGAACCGTCAGACAAAATATCACAGTTTGATATGCTTCCTTGCTCAATTTTTGGACTACGTGACTCGATTTGGAGTCTGGAAGGTACAGAGATGGGATATGGGATTCCCACCTCCCCCCCCCCCCCCCCCCCAATTTCCCCCCCCCACCCCTCCACCCCCACCCCCTCTTACCGCCACCCATGTCCCAGATCAGTAAGAACAGAGACTTATTCATAGAGGTGATCAAATACATCTTGTGTGCATAGTGCGCTCAAAATAGCAAATTATTGAAGAAATGAATTGTAGAAGAAAACACATGTAGGGAATGAATCCCTCAGGCTGGGAAAACTTCACAAAATAAAAAAAAAAAAAAAAAAAAAAAATTTCGTCAAGAAGAAAAGCATGTTTTAATGTAAAGCACTTATATGGAAAGAACCACGTCAAGATTTTATAATCACGCATTTAAAGGTGTTGCCTTTTCCGCTGATTTGTCTATCAAAAACTAGATATGTGAGATAATCTCTTTTGTCCATTGTATAAATGATAGTTTGGGTGACCCTGGGACATTAGCTAGGGAGGTATAGGAAAGAAGGAAGGTAAAAAGAATAGAAGGAAAGAAAAGGAGAGGGCATGGTGGGAGTGAAGAGCAAAGGGGTAGACGATTACAGCATAGATGCAAATGGCATCCATTCAGATCTCTTCTGAGAAGAAGAAGAAGAAGAAGAAGAAGAAGAAGAAGAAGAACAACAACAACAACAACAAGAAGATGAAGAAAAAAAGCAAGAAACTTACTTAAATGGTTATCAAGCTGTTCAGTGTTGAAATGTTGACAAGAAATCAAAGTTTTGCTTAGAAAAATTGGCACTTGCTCACGTTTTGCTTTAGCGTGCCAAATGAGATTCCTGAATTCGTTGGGAAACAAATGTTGCAGACGTTCTATTTTGTTCTGGATTAAGGAAATTTTCTTCAAACATTCTCTGTTGAATTTGGCCTCTCATCTTTCAAACATTAAGTCACAAGTCTCCCGTCCTTAGAACCCACCCACCCCCCCCACCCCCCGCCGTCTCCACCTTTCTTGCCCCCCTCTCTCTCTCTCTCTCTCTGAGCTACCCGCCTATGTCTGCTGTCTATGTGTTTGAGTGTCTCTCTCTCTCTCTCTCTCTCTCTCTCTCTCTCTCTCTCTCTCGGTCTCCGGTCTGTCATTCTTTTCACGCCATTTTGTCCTTATTCGTACACTTACCTAGCCACCAACGCGTTTGCGCGCGCGCGCGCACACACACACACACACACACACACACACACACACACACACACACATTCAAACGGGTGCGCACACGTGTATGCGCTGTGATCCCTCTCCCGAATCATCACCTCTTCCCCATCTGCCTTCCTCTCACATTTTAATGATTAAATCTGAATATTTGTGACCATGTGAAGAAGGGTTTCCTTTCTCCCAAGTGACTAACAAGCATACACACGCACTCATATACAAGCACTTGACACAAATGCACACACAGACACAAACACACACAGGTCCAGAAAGATGGCACATTGATGATGATGATGATGATGATGATGAGAGAGAGAGAGAGAGAGAGAGAGAGAGAGAGAGAGACTGAGAGAGAGAACTGGCTAAGCACGGATTTGAATTTGACAAGACAGAGACAGCCAAAGAGAGAGGCAGATTTGTGGACAGAGTGTGTCAGTGAACTCACCACTTGTGGATTCACAAAATTGGCGCACGCCGCGCACGTGAAATAAGTGCTTTGCGTTTTTGTGGCGTCGCTGTTTTCGTGGCGTCGGATGAAATTGTTCTTTTCTTTTCCTGTTTGGTGTTATCCAATGAGCGTTGCCCTATTCTGTCCTGATGTCCAATGAGCGTTGCCCTTTTCTTTTTCGTGTCCATTTCCCATCAATTCACCGTCACTCGGGTGGGGCTTCGTCGCCATGTTGGGACGACAGTGTGATGTGGTGTGTTGTATTGTCTTGGGCGACTTTGAAGCCACCTGTACATTATCCATGATTTTTGTGTTTTCGGGCAGAGCTAGAATTCGAGCCCTACCTTATTCAGTCCGCATTGAGAACATTTCCTTTGAAAGAGAGATTTGTTTCCGAATGTGGGTAACCAATGCCTTCATGCGGTTTTGACATTTCGGGGTCTTTTTGTATCACCACGCAGTGAATTGACGATTGTGAATACTCCATAAAATCTCTCGGATGTTTGAATCAGGAGGAGGAGCTGATTAAAACTATTCCTGTAAGCGTTCTAAAGTGAATTAGGAAATGAGTCTTCGGTTGAATGGTGTATGATTCTAGTCCACACAACTGTCAGTTTACAAGCCGTCCGGTCTATCTGTGTGTGTGTGTGTGTGTGTGCGCGCGCACGAGCACGCATATGTGTGTGTGTGTGTGTGTGTGTGTGTATGTGTGTGTGAGAGAGAGAGATACAGAGGCAGAAGAGGTGGGAGTGTGGGAAAGGAGAGTGGGGGCCGAAGGGACGGAAGTGGCGAGAGGGAAGACAGGGGCAAAAACAAACAAAACAAAAAAACCGCTTTGCTTCACTTCTACAAAATGTCGAGCTTTGAGAACCTCTGTGGCTTTCCACATACCCTTGTTTATCAGGTACCCCTCCTCAACCTGACAAAAGTTGAAACCGGTGCACTGGACCCGAGACTTGGACAAGACAAACTACTGCCGGGGTAGTTGGACATGAGAGAGACATGAGACAGAGCGATAAGGACTGACTGATGCCAAGCGGCCTGTCCATTTCCCCTCGTCTTGTTATTTTCTGTTTTAAGCCTGTCAGCTGATGGTATCTCTGTTCAGAACCGTTCTGTTTTTGTGGCTCTTCGTACACGGAGTCTAGAATGTTTAAACACTTCCCCGCTCTCAATGAACGTCCCACGCTCTCTTCGTCTGTCGCCAGTTTAAATTAAACAGTCCTTCCGCTGGGTGCCATCACATCTGTACGCCTGATTTCCGCGGGAAGGTCTTTTACATAGGCGCCGAGATGGTGCTGCCTTGCTGTTATCTGCAGGCTCGGGGGCTTTAAGTGGCTTCGGAGCACGTGCTTACCGTTAAGAAAATAAATACCGACCTGCAAAGCGTCTCTCTCTCTCTCTCTCTCTCTCTCTCTCTCTCTCTCTCTCTCTCTCTGTATTGTGTGTGTGTGTGTGTGTGTGTGTGTGTGTGTGTGTGTGTGTGTGTGCACGGGCCCGCACGTGAAACCTTTCATTGGAATTACTTGCATTTGAACACTTGAGCAGTACAAAATGAGATGAAATGGACAGCTACATTCGTGATGGAACATGTCCTGGAACAAACAGTGCAATAACACCACCGCCTTTAAAGTATGGAACAAGACAATTCATACATAAAATCACTCTACTATGGCCAACACCTGTTTCACCGTATCAAAATCACAGAAAAGTACTGCAATTCTCCATGACAGGGGAATATACAAACGACGGATATCAAAGACCAGCTTCGATTTTAAGCAGTTCCAAGGAAGAAGACCCGAAACGAATGATCTCTTCATCACAGAAACTGACTGTATAGCACCTGAGACCTTTCGCTGTGCATGTGAAACCTCCACCTCTTTCTCCTGTTTGCTGTCAGCTTGCTGCTCAGACCTGAGGACAAAATCTGGAAAAATTCCGGTATTTTAACCCATTTCTCAGTTAGGCTAATGAAATAAAAAAGTGATCAGGTCTGATGCACAGGTGTTGTGGTACTAACTGATCCAGCCAGCACTGAATGAAAATAGGCACTAAATCGATGGTGAACTGGATTGAAAGTATTGTAAGTGTTATACGCGACCTGATTGTATCTGCGGTAAGTTTTTTTTTTTTTTTTTTTTTTTTTTTTTTTTTGAATGAGACGAGGGGAATGGGCCGGGGATTTTTACATTAAAATATCAGTCGAGTGCACGCGCTCAAAAATAACTGAACCTTATCATTTTCATCAGAGTTATCAATATCTCCC
>JADBJO010007453.1:37500-60000 GCA_016801955.1 Conus betulinus | reverse complement strand
CAAACAAACAAACAAACAAACAAAAAAAACGCCATTGCTGCTGTGTAAAGAGATTAGCACCTGCGCATTAGAAGCAGGCAGTAAAACTCAAAGGACTTAGATAGCGTTTGGGTTATTTCAGCTGGTTACACTTGAAAACACAACAAGGAACGCTTTGTGTTGTCATGACCTCTGTCTGTCTGTCTGTCTGTCTTTGCCCCTACTCCCCTCCCTCTGTCCCCATCCTCTCTCTGTCTTTTTTCTGTCTGTCTGTCTGTCTGTCTGTCTCTCTCTCTCTCTCTCTCTCTCTCTCTCTCTCTCTCTCTCTCTCTCTCTCTCTCTCTCTCTCTCTCTCTCTCTCTCTCTCTCTCTCTCTCACTTCTCTCTCATTAGAAATTGAATTCTATCCGATTTCGTTCTGCAGTTCCGTCACTGCTGTTGACAGCTAATCAATCGGTCGCTTCTTTTACTTCTCCCTTCTGATCGTCTCACGAATTAGATCGGTGAACTTGTATTCATAGCGGTTGTTATTGTAAAAACGACCGATCAACAAGGTCAGATACAGATCCTCAGTGAGTATCACACTTTTAAGTTTGACTTAAACGATGGTCTCAGGGAGGGAGTTAAGGAGGGTACCATGACTGTTTGGAAATCGGCGATCTTAAAGCACCCCGCATGGTAGAGGTGTTTTATAATCCAGACCATTCGTTGACTTTGTGCTGTCTATTCTATTGTTGACCGCAGTCTCGGGAGTATTGTCTGAGGTATTTTTTTTATATCTATACTTCTTGCGTGACGTCTGTTACTTTGCACCCTGTTTTGTGTGTTTATTTGCATTTTGGCTCGTTTAATGTTGGGGGCGGGGGCGGGGGGGGGGGGGGGGGGGGCAGGCAGAGGGGGGTCTACATATGTGACATCCATGTTGAACCGCACCCTGAAGAATGATATTGGGGAGGGAGTCACGGCTTATAGCATTTATTAAGTGCGAGTTTTTTTGTGGTTTTTTTTTTTCAGTCTGCTATTGTACATGCTGAATTGCCCCTGACGTAGTCCTATGACCGTTGAGAGACATGTGGAGATTCCTCTAACGCATCTATTTTGGAACGCCTGGACGATTTGCTCCGTCTCCAATACCTCGTTTTGTTTTTTGATGTTACCATCCCGCACGGCTTATCCTGTCTTTGCAATCTGGCATTTTTTGTTCAGAGTCATTCAGCATATCTCTTGTTCCAGATGCCATCATTCAGCCCGGGAAAGCCCGGGAATGTCTCCTGTCTCTGTCAGCATCGATTGGTCGCTGTCATCGTCAGCTGCCGCTTAATGAAGCTTGTTAGGGAGGAGTGGTTCGTCAGGCGTTCTGTTTTCTTGCCTGGGTTTGTTGGAGAGATACACTTGTCAGATTGTCCTCAAATGCATCTCTCTCTCTCTCTCTCTCTCTCTCTCTCTCTCTCTCTCTCTCTCTCTCTCTCTCTCTCTCTCTCTCTCTCTCTCTCTTAAAAATTAAAAGCTCAGTTTAATTCTTATTCAGAGTTGTGATTGCTTTTTTTCAAAAAATGTATTTGTTTCCTTTCGAAGAATACCGATACACATGACATCTTCTCCCATACCTCATTGTTGAGCAACTTTGTAGAAACTAAATGATGTTCAACACACACCCAGCACCACTGAGGTTAATCAAAATGGATACACACTACAATTAGTCGTAACATTGTTTGAAGGAACATTGTGTCAACATTCTCTGCGGTTGAAAAAGAACGGCATAAATTCAATTTTGCAAGAAAAAATAGGCTTCACTTAAACATTTTTTCTTGAAATGCGATAGTGTGCGAACGTTTTGGTTGGATACTGAACATTTATTTAAATGAAAAATGTGGAAGAAACCAGTTCAACGTTAAGGGTACTTATCACATTGTGATGTTGAAAATGCACTGCCATATAAAAATCGAGACAAATTTGGGTTTCATTATGATCAACACGAAGTGTATTGTTTATGAATTAAGCAGAATAAAAGACAAAAATGTGTCATGAAGAACACCAAATTATGCAACAGTAATTTTCGGACAACCAAAATTAATGTTTGGTCTGCGTGAGACTCTGAATCCCAGTGCTTTTGCCAACCAGTTATATGATTATTAACCTCTGTTTGTTATATACTTTTTCATTCCATTTATAAGAAAAAAGTCTTCGGCATTTGTATAACTCTAAAGAAATCTGACTATGTACTACACACATGTATCAATGTAATAAGTGGTCGTCTGATTTCACATATGATCTAATGTTTTTTTTTTCTTTTTTTTTTGCTTTTTTTTTTTCTTTCTTCGTCTATGCTAAAATGTATAGAATGTATTGGGAGAGAACAAAAATATTAACAATGACAACAGCAACAATGAAAGAAAAAACGTAGAACGTACATACCTATAATCTTGACGTTCAGGTTACCTAGCGTCTTTATGTAATGAACAGCTAACCAGCACTCCCCATCTGCCTTCTATACTCCATTCAGCATCCAGGCTGGCCCACATCTGACAAATTACACAGAAGAGGGAATGCCAGCAATTCGATGGCCAGGATAAATTTCTCCTTGCTCTGTCATCATTGATTGTGTGTCAGCATCAGCTGTTGCTTGATGAAGCTTTGTTAGGGAGGAAGCAGTCTTTCATTCATACTTTTTTCTTGTGAAGCTTCGTCTGAAAGACAAACTTGTCAGCTTCTTTCTCCTCTCTCTGTCTGTCTGTCTCTGTCTGTCTTGTCTGTCTGTCTCTTCATCTTAGAGACATAGTTGTCAGTCTCCTGTCTATCCTCATGTCTATCTACCTGTCTGTCTGTCTGTCTGTCTGTCTGTCTGTTATTGGTCTCTTTTATTTCGTTTTTCTTTCTTTCTTTCTGCCTGTCTGTCCTTCTGTCTTTCTGTCTGTTTTCTGTCTGTTTGTCCAATCTCTCTGTCTGCCTGGCTGTCTATTTTTTATCTGGCTGTTCGTTTTGTCTGTCTACTGTCTGTCTCTCCATTTCTTTGCGAATCCTCCCTCCACAATTCTCTCTCCTCCGTACGTCCGCATATGAATGCCCAGAAACAAACTCCTACTGATTTGTGCTCTGGATAAATGTGTCCCTTTTTGCCACCTTCAATATTTTAAAGAGCATCCTTTTTTATCCTGCAGAACAAGTAACTCTGAGATATAAATTTATACGCAAGGTTGTCAAGAGGATGATTACCACACCCCTTTGATGTTGTCGGTGCGTGCAGCCAACATGTCCTTCCAATCTGGAAGCTTTTCTCCATGGAAGTTCGGCATGCGTCCTGCCCCAGCACTGACTGGTCAGCCGGCAAGCTGAAATGGACTTCGTTCACGAGAAAAGCAGCAAGTTGCTGCTTTCCGCATTAGCATTTGTTGACCATAGCCATCCGCTCTCGATCGGGAAGATTGTTTTTGGGAAAACTGACCCTTCTGTGTCGCTTTTCTGTCCTGCCATGTCTCTTTCTTGGGTCTGTGCTGAAAAAGCATAGAATATATTGCGAGAGAAAAAGAAATACTAGCAGCAATATGAGCAACAACTGATGAAAAAATTGTAGAACGTATATACCTATGGTCTGGACATTCAGGTTATCTCGTGTCTTTGATGTAGTGAACAGCTAACCTGCACTCCCCATCTGCCTTCTGTAATCCATTCACCACCCAAGCTGGCCCACATCTGACAGATTACACGGAAGAGGGAATGCCAGCAATTCGATGGCCACGATAAATTTCCACTTGCTCTGTCATCATTGATTGTGTGTCAGCATCAGCTGCTGCTTGATGGAGCTTGTTAGGAGGAAGCAGTCTTTCATTCATACTGTTTTCTTGTGTAGCTTCGTCTGAAAGACAGATTTATCAGCCTCTCTCTCTCTCTCTCTCTCTCTCTCTCTCTCTCTCTCTCTCTCTCTCTCTCTCTCTCTCTCTCTCTCTTCATCTGAGAGACATAGTTGCCAATATCCTGTCTATCTGCATGTCTGTCTGTCTATCTGTCTGTTGGTCTGTCTATTTTCTTTCTTTTTTCTATCTGTCAGTCTGTCCTACTGTCTGTCTGTCTGTTTTTTCTGTCTGTCTGTCTGATCTCTCTGTCTGCATGTCTGTCTGCTGTCTATATTTCTCATCTCTCTGTCTGTCTGTCTGTCTGTCTTCTATCTGTCTCTCTCTCTCTCCCCTTCTTTGCTTGTCCTCCCTCCCAGTTCTCTCCTCCTTACATTCGCCTATGAATGTTGTAGAAACAAAACTCCTACTGCTTTGTGTTCTGGATAAACGTTTCCCTTTTCGCTGTGTTCACCATTAAAAGAGCGTCCTTTTTATCCTGTAGAACAATTAACCTCGAGATATAAATTTTTGGCATGGTTGTCAAGAGGCAGACTACCACACCCTCTTTGATGTTGCCGGTGCGTGCAGCCAACATGTCCTTCCAATCTGGAAGCTTTTCTCCAGGGAAGTTTGGCATGCATCCTGCCCCAGCACTGACTGGTCAGCCGGCAAGCTGAAATGGTCTTTGTTCACCAAGAAAGCAGCAAGGTTCGGCTTTATGTATCAGCATCGGTTGACCATGGCTATCTGCTCTCAGTCAGGAAGATTGTTTTGGGGAAAATGGTACTTTCTCTCACTTTTCTGTCATTTCATTTCATGTGTCTTTTTTGGGTCTATGCTGAAAAAGCATAGAATATATTGCGAGAGAAAAAGCAAATATCAACAACAAGAAGAGCAACAACTGAAGAAAAAAACTGTAGAACGTATATGCCTATGGTCTGGACATTCAGGTTATCTATGAACAGCTAACCTGCACTCTCCATCTGCCTTCTATAGTCCATTCAACATCCAAGCTGGCCCACATCTGACAAATTACACGGAAGAGGGAATGCCAGCAATTCGATGGCCAGGATAAATTTCCCCTTGCTCTGTCATCATTGATTGTGTGTCAGCATCAGCTGTTGCTTGATGAAGCTTGTTAGGGAGGAAGCAGTCTTTCATTCATACTGTTTTTCTCGTGTAGCTTGATCTGAAAGACAGATTTCTCTCTCTCTCTCTCTCTCTCTCTCTCTCTCTCTCTCTCTCTCTCTCTCTCTCTCTCTCTCTCTCTCTCTCTCTCTCTTCATCTGAGAGACATAGTTGCCAATCTCCTGTTTATCTGCATGTCTGTCTGTCTGTCTGTTGGTCTGTCTGTTTTCCTTGTTTTGTTTTTTCTGTCAGTCTGTCCTACGGTCTGTCTGTCTGTCTCTTTTCTGTCTGTCTGTCTGATCTCTCTGTCTGCATGTCTATCTGCTTTCTATATTTCTCATCTGTCTGTCTGTCTGTCTGTCTTCTATCTGTCTGTCTCTCCCCTTCTTTGTTTGTCCTCCCTCCCCAGTTCTCTCCTCCTTACGTTCGCCTATGGATGTGTAGAAACAAAACTCCTACTGCTTTGCGTTCTGGATAAACGTTTCCCTTTTCGCTGTGTTCACCATTAAAAGAGCGTTCTTTTTATCCTGTAGAACAATTAACTCGAGATATAAATTTTTGGCATGGTTGTCAAGAGGCAGGCTACCACACCCCTTTGATGTTGCCGGTGCGTGCAGCCAACATGTCCTTCCAATCTGGAAGCTTTTCTCCAGGGAAGTTCGGCATGCATCCTGCCCCAGCACTGACTGGTCAGCCGGCAAGTTGAAAATGGATTTTGTTCGCCAAGAAAGCAGCAAGTTTCGATTTATGTCTCGGCGTCGGTTGACCATGGCTATCTGATTTCGGTCAGGAGAAGAAGATTGTTGGGGGGGAAAACTGTACCTTTTGTTGCTTTTCTGTCATGCCGTTTTCTGTCACTATGTGTCTTATAACGTCCGTCTGTCTTTCTGTCCGTTGTGAGTGATGGTCTGTGTACTTGCGTGTGTTGAAAGAAAAGCCTGTCAGAGATGATGACAACAGTTCTCTATCTAAACTGACATTCGAATTTCAGTCACATAAATTTGATGAAAAGGACGAGAGAAGACCATAACCTGCTTTTGTATGCAAACGTAAGGAACAAACAAACAAAACACAAAACACAACAACAACAACAACAACAACAACAAACAACAACAACAAAACACAACTCACCACAAACAAACACCACCAGCAGCATATTGCACAGCTGTCCTTGTCTGTCAGTGTATCTATCTCTCCATCTATAAGCCATGTGTCTGTCTACTTTTCTGCCAGTATCTATCCTCTATCTCAGCCTCTCTGTCTGTCTGTCTGTCTGTCTGTCTGTCTCTGTCTCTGTCTCTCTCTCTCTCTCTCTCTCTCTCTCTCTCTCTCACTCACACACACACACAAGTACACACACACACACACACACACACACACACACACACACACACACACACACACACACACACAATCACTCTTGCAGAGAGATTTAGATTGAGAGAGAGAGAGAGATACTGTACCGTTTAGCAACAAGAGAGATCTACTGTTCCTGACACAAAAGAAATCTTGTTCCTGACACCAAACAAACACACACACACACACACACACACACACACACACACGCGCACGCGCGCGCGCACACACGCGCACACACACACACGCACACACACGCGTCAGACGTTAAACTGAGGAACAACACACACACACATGCCTAGAAGTGTGATAGTTAGGGAGACACACAGGACAGGAAAAAATCGAGGTTCAGAGAAAATAGTGGTTCAAAAGAGAAAACGAGATAAGAAAAAAAAAAAAAAAAAGGGGGGGGGGGGGGGGGGGGGGGGGGGGGGAGAGCTCTCAGAGGGGTTCCTGTATAAAAAAAAATATCCAATGAAAATGGGTCTACGTTTCTTAATTTTACCTTCTACCCAAATACATTCAAAACCATGACGTTCAAGAGAATTTATCCGAGTGAACGCAAGAGACTGTCATGAATAATGTTATTAAACCTGTTTGCATTGGGAGAATTGAGTCAAGTCGAATATGGCTGTAACCTGGTATTGATACACCTTCATCAGTTATATTTTCAGTTAATCTAGACTCAGCACAGCAAAGTAAATGAATGGCTTTCCAGAGGTATAAAGAATAGATGAAAACTCTTCCCATTTGTTAAGTACATGATTTATATTTAAAAACCCTATTCTAAGACTGTCCTTGGAAAGCCAAGTGTTTATAGTGGGCATTTTGGCAGACTGAAGCGAGCAAAAGTGTAAAGTGCCCTCAAGTACAAAATGACTTACACATAAACTACAATTTCAGAGGTGGTGGTAATTAAATATGATAGCAGCAACTACATGAAGATAAATCATAGATATTGAGAAGAATCAATAAGTGAGATTAGAGAATCCACACAAAGGGGAGTTGGGGGTTGGTGGGGGGGGGGGGGGGGGGGGGGGGGGGGGGGGGGGGGGGGGATCACAAAAATATAAAAAAAACGAGACTCTAGGTATCACTTTGAACTCCAATATAAATGTCCAATTCACTCACAGCACAGGAAAATCAATGAACGAATCAAAGTACTCTCTCACACTTACACATGCAAATGTTCCGATAACTAATTTAAAGAGACGCGTGTATAAATTTGACAAAATAAAAAATTAAAAAGAAATTTAAAGAAGCATTGGCAAATGCAGCAACTGCAAACAACGCAACCGGCCGTTGAAAATACAAGCAAGAACATAAATAACGGAAACCTAGTGTGATATGAGAAATGAATCAATAAACCTCTAATCTATAAAGAAGGCAGACACTAGTACAGGTCCACAGGTCAAATATTGGTAATCGGTAAATGCAAACAACTGGTGGCACAAACGAAAATTTTAGTATCCACCTATTATGTGCCGAACAATTTTTTTTGATCGCAGAGTCAGTCTATACATTCTCATGAAACGAATTAGGCAACTTCAACACAGCCCTTTCTCTCTCGCTCTCTCACTTTGTTTTCCCAACACCCGCTCCTCCTCCTCCTCTTCCTCACACACACACACATACATGGGCGCTCGCGCTTGCGCACACAAATATGAAGTGAAATTGCTGAAAGAAGGTGGAAAGAAATGCGCACACGCGTGCAAGCGCGCGCACACACAGACACACACAGACACAGACACAGACACACACACACACACACACACACACACACACACACACACACACACACACACACACACACACACACTCACACTCATCGTGTTTATCACAAAGAAAGACGCCTGGCACCGCTTTATGTGATGATGATTCACCATCTTTGGTAGTTTTGACTATTTAGACTATTTAACATGTGGGGAGGTCATCAGATTTAACCAGTGCAAATAGTGGTTCATGTCACTGGTCGATACGAAGGTTGGGTCACAGGCAATGAGTTCAGATGACGGGCAGCCGGAAGGACATCTGGGGTTCTGACCATGGTAGGGTGACCCTGACCCCATGGCAGTGTTGACACAGGGGCTGGGTAGTCTGTTTGGGGTTGGAGGAGGGTGAAGCAGGGATTTTGACTGGGAGGGACGATGCTGATCAGTCGTTTGTTTAATCAAAGAATGGAAATGCTGCATAGAATGTAAAAGGGGTACGGTGTGGTCTGTGACATGTTTATTATTCTAGTTAAAGATCTTGATGGTGTTGGGGGTAAGAACGAAGCATATATGATCATACTTAGAGGACTGGTTTGGACCCTCTGTATTTGACCGGTCTTGACAGCGTGAGCAAGAATCACACTGAGAAACACTACCCATTGACACATTAGAATTGTGTGACTGACAAGAGTCAGGGAAATGTACCTGGGTAGCTCTTGGGGAATAGCTAGGTGGGTACCATCATGGGTAGCAGGGATGCTATTATCAGATTGGGAGATATTAGGAATACGGTGTGCAGAGGAGAACAACTGTCAGCCAGCAGGCATTTCAGAGCGGAAATCGTTGTTAAGTCTTAAATTGCCGGCAGTGGTTTTTGGACTGAATTTCCCATTAAACACCGCTTGCTCCCCGCCCAGCGTTTGGCTGATCCTGCTCTGTCTGGTAGTCTCTACGCTGTGGTAATGTATCCACCAGCCAGTCCAGGACAGTTCGCCTGAAATTTTGAGGCTAACTGAGCTGTCCCCTGATAACTGGGATGGATAACGTCTTGGTACATGACTAGCTTCGGAGCGCCAGAAGCAGCAACAAAGGAATCCGCTTTGTCTATATAAGTGGTTTTAAAATCAAAAAACATACCACCTTCAAATTCCGGTTTGTAGGAAAAACAGATTTATTAAAGTTGTGCCTGCCTTTTACAGGAATTAGTGAGCTAAAAGCTATCTTAGATGAAGGGAAACCTTGATGACACAGACTAATTAACTGTATCCACTGTTGAGTAGTGACCTGTCCTGAGAGGGAATTATTTATCCCAACATGTATGATGAGGGCTTTGACTCTGTTGTTAGTTGGTTGATTATGAAGCCATCGCTCTAAATCGTGGGTGCACATACCTGGGACACAAATTTTAAACATGTTGTACGGGCGCAAAGCCAGTCTCTTGGGATCAAATATTTTAGGGTAGAGTCACCGATCATTAGAGCAGATGCTCGATCATTAACGGAAGTAGTGTTTAAAATGTCACAAGGAGAGAGACTAGGGCTGGTTTTCCCGGAAGATGGGCAGTTCTCCATGTCACCTTTAGCATGCTGGTGTTGTTGAAACACAACTGCCACTGGATGTATTGTCACATGTTTCACAGTCGGACAATGGAGCAAACACGTTACTGACGGGAATAGAGTAGTCTGTGGTGAGTTGAGCAGAAGAAGGGTTATTGTCACCACCGTCAGGTTTGGTAGGGATTTCTTGGAGATCCGAGTGTCTGTCACTGGGGCGGTTTTTGGTGAGTTTGGTGCTTTCATCAGCTGGGTGTACTTCCACTAACGAGGACCTGTCTACATGTAAAGAGGGCTGTCCGCATTCCACAGACTGTTTGTCGCTCCAATGGACGGATGAGTGCTGCTCTGGCAGTGCGACGACAGGATTGGCGGAACAGAGTTCTTGATTTTTGTGGTCAGTGTCCAGGGGAACTAGCGTGAGAAGTGGCGAGATTACGATGTTGTGCTGGATTGCCTGTATCCTCTCAGTCTGTTTCTTCAATGCTGACTTGTGTGTTGGCGTCAATGGTTGACTTCCTGGATTTCAAGTTCTTCATTTCAGAGCGGAAGTTGCCAAGTTGAGATTTTAGAGACTGGTTTTCGTTTTTCAAAAAAAAGTCTATTGATTCTGTGAACTCAGATATTCTGTTTTTTAAAAAAATCCTCGATTCTGGAGTCAACAGAATACCTGGCTATCTTTATCAATGTTTTCAGTTCGCTTTTTGTCGCCGTTTTCGTGTCCTCAATCAATGGCAAAAATGACTAATATGGGTCGTTGGGTTACATTTAGATCCTCTATGTCTTCTTTGAGCTTTTGGAACTGTAGTCTATATGAACAGATTGGGGAACGTAAAGGTTTATCTACCTTTTGCTTAAGACAGAGTGTGCGTCTTCGAAGTCGTTTTGATCTTGTTGCTTGAGGAGTTGTTTTGAACTGCTTCAATTTTGTCTCAGAGAAAGATAGTAAAAGGAGAGAGAGAGAGAGAGAGAAGAGAGAGAGAGAGAGAGTGAGAGAGAGAGAGAGAGAGAGAGAGAGACAGAGAGAGAGAGAGAGACAGAGGACAGACAGACGACAGACAGACGAGAGAGAGAGAGAGAGAGAGAGAGAGAGAGAGAGAGAGAGAGAGAGAGAGAGAGAGAGAGACGAACAGACAGATAGACCGATGAACAAACGGACAGAGACAGGCAGGCAGAGACAGACAGACAGACAGACAGACAGAAGAAGAAGAAGAAGAAAAGACTTCTTTGTAATAAGCCATAAATTACCTTAAACCACACCGTCGTCATGCCACTCTCACAACGGGCAACGTTTCTTTAAACCGGTTTTATGACGCAGATTTGGGGCAGACTGAAATTCTAGAGAAAACCAGTGCCTTTTTGTCCTTCAATAAATAAATACTCCTTCGATGAAACTGATGCCAAAGTGTTCGTCACATACCTTGAAAAACAAAGCGTAGGGAGCAGTTTGTATATATAAGCAAACGTGAGGAAAATGATAGCACATTGGGTTAACCACCCCCACGTACCCTGCCCATCCACCCCACCTCTCTCTCTCTCTCTCTCTCCTCTCTCTCTCTCTCTCTCTCTCTCTCTCTCTCTGTCTGTCTGTTTTTGTATTTGCCCACTGATCTCCCCTTCCCCTGTACCCACCCCCAACCACAGCCATTACGTTTTCCCTGATTAAAATAGAGGAAAAGTCAAATAGATAAACGTAGGTCCCCGGTTCATGATCTTTAAATGTGTTCCTCTTCATGTGTCCTCTCCTTGTAAGGCGTTTCCTTTTTGATATTGCCCAAAGCACAGCAAACGAGGAGACCAACATGTTTTTTTGTTTTTGTTTTTTTGTAAACTTATCCACGGTGGTATAACTATGTGTCTTTGAATTCAGCAATGTATTCAGCCGACATGCCCCTCAAATATTTTCAGTTTGGACTGCTTTTCTGATCCAAGATGGTTCCTCATACATCTGCCCCCAAATATGACTGGTCCTCTGGCGAGATGAAAGGGATGTATATGAAGACATTAGTTGTTGTGTACTTTCTGTGTCAGCATTGATTGGCCACAGCCATCGGCTCTACGTCAGTGAAAGTTGTCGGCGGAATTCTACCCGTTGTTCTGTCATTTCTCTTGAGTTCTTTTGTCTCTCTGTCTGCCTGACTGTCTGTCTGTGCGTTTGTCTGTCTGCTTGTCTGTCTGTTGCCTGTTCTCTCTCTCTCTCTCTCTCTCTCTCTCTCTCTCTCTCTCTCTCTCTCTCTCTGTCAATTGAATTCAGTCCGATCTCGTTCTTCAGTTCTCTCTCTCTCTCTCTCTCTCTCTCTCTCTCTCTCTCTCTCTCTCTCTCTCTCTCTCTCTCTCTCTCTCAAAACTGAATTCAGTCCGATCTCGTTCTTCAGTTTTGTCACTCTTGTTGAGCCAATCAACCGTTTTTTTTTTTCTTTTGCTTCTCTTTTTTCTGCTTGTCTCATACATCCTTGGATTGTGCGTTTGCATTTTGCTTTCTTTATGTCATCGACTAGCGCATTGTGTTTGGTCTGCATCTGAAGCGTCCTCCCTGAACTGCACTCTGAAGA
Organism: Conus betulinus; assembly: GCA_016801955.1. NCBI lineage: Eukaryota > Metazoa > Mollusca > Gastropoda > Neogastropoda > Conidae > Conus > Conus betulinus. The sequence goes on along the minus strand of JADBJO010007453.1, from coordinate 47,890 downwards.
ATGATACTGATTAGAGTCCTGTTGAGGTGCATGTCCTCACGAGAAGATCGTTTCAGTCCGCTATTGTATATGTTGATCTGCGCCTGACGTAATCTTATGGGGCCTGAGAGACATGTGGACACCCGTCTAACGCATTTATTTTGGAACGCCTGGACGATTTGCTCCGTCTCCAATCACCTCGTCTGTTTTGATGTTACCATCCCGCTCGGCTTATCCTGTCTTTGCAATCTGGCTTTTTTTTTTTTTTTTTGTTTTGTTCAGTCATTCAGCATATCTCTTGTTCCAGATGCCATCATTCAGCCCGGGAAAGCCCAGGAATGTCTCCTGTCTCTGTCAGCATCGATTGGTCGCTGTCATCGTCAGCTGCTGCTTAATGAAGCTTGTTAGGGAGGAGTGGTTCTTCAGGCGTTCTGTTTTCTTGCCTTTGTTTGTTGGAGAGATACACTTGTCGAGATTGTCATTCCTCAGTGCGTCTCTCTCTCTCTCTCTCTCTCTCTCTCTCTCTCTCTCTCTCTCTCTCTCTCTCTCTCTCTCCCCCCCCCCCCCTTATTCCCGCCACCCCCTCTCTCTCTAAATTAGAAACTCAAATCCATTACTACTCACAGTTGTCATTGTTGTTGGTTGTTTCCTGCTTGTTTATTTTCCACCAAAGAATACTGATATCCATGACATCTGCAATCTCTTCTTATGCGCAGCAGCATTATAAAATGTACGTGGCGAAGTGGTTAGCATCGTGGACGCCCGGCTGGGAGGTCGCGCGGGTTCGATTCCCATCAGAGTCATGTGGGATTTTTCTGCCCCGACCGGCTCCTGCACAGACTTGAGTTAACTACGGGCTCAGTTGGGAAGACTGGAACCGCACAGTCGAGTTTCATCCACTTAATGGATGCGCCTCTGAGGGCGTAGCTCAAATTTCCTGACCAACACTGCAAGTGTCTGTATCTCACGGGCCTGGTTGATGCCAGGATATATTATGAAAGGAAGCGTAGAGTACAGCCCTGTTATGCAGTCTCAGACAGAAATGGGAAATCTGTAGCATCATCTTTATCATCCTCATTTTCATCGATCATCAGCATAAAAAAAGTCTCAAAATCTGTGGCCCTTCATGTCCTACTATCATAGTGACCTCAGTGTCGTTGTCCTCTCTACGTCTGTGACCTTGGTTTGGTTCCGTCGGGATCACCGGTATGCGCGATTCCTTGGGGGCTGTCGTTGGACGAACGTGGTGTCGCCCTCCGGAGGGAGAGCTCACACACGCCGGCTCCTCGACTAAGCAATTATTGTCGTCAGTAGGGGAGAAACGGCGGCTGCCTCATCACGTCACCCCAACGACCCCAGCGGTCAGGGGAATGATCTGGCTGACTGAGGGGGGGGGGCTTAGTAGGTGGTGTCCTGCATATGCTGGATGAGAACAGGCACTACTGAACACCACCTAAGTGACTCGGCAGCAGTGCAGTGTCTCCTCCGGCGGGGTTGCCTCTTGACGACTTGACATTGACCGCTCCCTATGGATTGCCGGTGCCGGAGCTGCGTCGGGACAGACCGGGCGGTGGTTGTGGACGGGGTGTCGGAATGAGCGGCGTGGGTGTACTGCCACTGCCACTGAGGTGGCACAGAGATTGGGACAGCAGCAACAACAAAAAAAATAATAACAGATAAATAAACGAAGTAAAACAAACAAACAAAAACAAAAAAACCGTTGCACGCAAACAGAATAAGAGCAAGATTAAATTTTAAGTGGATACAAACTACATGATTCGTGGCACAATTTTCCGAACATTCTCTCAAATTCTCTGCGGTTGGAAACGAATGGCATATAATTATTGTTCTTACCCTCTTGCATTTGTTTCGCCCGTATCCGGCCGTTCTGTTTGTCTCCCCTGGTGTTCGTTACAGCCGCAAACAGCCGCACATGCCGCGTTACATGCCACGCTCACACACTGCGACCTTGTTTTAAGTCGAGGCTGGCCAAAATAAATTGGCATCTCTGAAAGGTGTCCAATGAAATCTTTGCAGTAGTACGGAGTGTGTGGCAACGATTCATTCACACAGGCTAGGGTCGTGAACTGACCGCATCCCAATGATTTCTAAAAAAAAAAAAAAAGCGAATACTATGAGCTGTTTTGGGGTTAGAAAATGCAAGTGCATAGGGTTTTAATTCAAAACCCTCTTGCATTTGTTTCGCCTGCATCCGGCCGTTCTGTTTGTCTCTCCCCTGGTGTTCGTTACGGCCGCAAACGGCCGCACACATGCTGCGTTACTTTCCCTCACACACTGTGACCTTGCTTTAAGTCAAGGCTGGCCAAAATAAATGGGCATCCCTGAGAGGTGTCCAACGAAAATATTAGCAGTAGTATGGGGTGTGGGAAACGATTCAGTCGCACAGACAAGGGTCATGAACTGATCGCATTCCATTGATTTCTTAACAAAATACGAATACTAGGAGCAGTTTTGGGTTGGAAAATGCAGATGCAAAAGGGTTTTGATTTGCAATGAGGAATGGAATTCTGTTATGAATTTTCTACGGGTTATGCAAATAATTTGCGAACATTCTGGACACATGCTGTACATAATATGTACGTGTCTAAACCAAAACTGGCGAAGAAACCAATCAAATGTACTTATGATATAGCAATTTTGAAGGTGGGTTGCCATTTATTGACAGGCACAGAAGCAGTTTCGGACTTCAACAAAGTGATTTTATAAGTTATGAAGAATAACAGAAAACATGCATTGAGATGAAACATTGAATTACGGAACACTAATTTTCTGACATCCAGTTTAATCTTTAAGCTGCATGAGACTCTGTACATCAAAGCTTTTTCAGCCAGAAAGGATCATTGACTTATGTTTCTTGTTTTTTTTTTTTTGGGTTATATTTCATTCGATTTCTTAAAAATTAAGATATAATGTAATTTGTACAACAGTGTAAGGAAACATGAATATGTAATATCCACATGTATCAATTTCACGTATGATCTCGTGTCTTTTTTATGTGTTTTGTTTTGTCATGTCTTGTTTGGCTGTTTTGTTCTTTCTTAGCCTAAACATGAAAAAAAAAAACTACAATCTGTTAGCAGACAAAATTATTAACAATGATAACAGCAAACAACAACAAAAAAAAAATAGAACGTACATGCCTATAGTCTTGACATTCAGGTTACCTCGCCTCTTTAATGTTACTATAATGAACAGGTAACCATCTCTTCCCCATCTGGCTTCTATAGTCCATTCAGCATCCAGGCTGGCCCACATTTGACAAATTACACGGAAGAGGGAATGCTAGCAATTCGATGGCTACGATAAATTTCCCCTCTGTCATCATTGATTGTGTGTCAGCATCAGCTGTTGCTTGATGAAGCTTGTTAGGGAGGAAGCAGTCTTTCATTCATACTGTTTTCTTGTGTAGCTTCGTCTGACCGAAAAAGAGTTTTCAGTCATCTCTCTCTCTCTCTCTCTCTCTCTCTCTCTCTCTCTCTCTCTCTCTCTCTCTCTCTCTCTCTCTCTCTCTCTCTCTCTCTGCCAGCCTGCATGCCTACCTGCCTACCTTCCTGCATACCTGCATGTCTGTATGTCTGTCTGACTGTCTGTTATCTGCCTTCTGTTTCTCCCTCCTCTGTCTCTGTCTTTGTCTGTCTGTCTGTGTGTCTGTCTCTGTCTGTCTGTATGTCTCTCTCTCTCTCTCTCTCTCTCTCTTCTCTCTCTCTCTCTCTCTCTCTCTCTCTCTCTCTCTCTGTGCCTGTCTGTCTGTCTGTCTGTCTGTCTGTCTGCCCCCCCCCACCCCCCCCCCCCTCTCTCTCTCTTTGCGAGCGTCCTGCCCCAAAGATGTTGGCTAAAGTGGATGTAGTACATGAAGTGAGTGGCTACTTTCTGCTGTTTGTATCAGCATCGATTGACCATTACCATCAGCTCTTGGTTTGTGAAGTCAGTTTGGGGAAAGAACCCTTTGTTCTCCTATATTTCCGTCGTAGTCTCTTTTGAATAACCGCTTTCTCCATATCTTTTTTCCCCTTTTGCGCAAGGAAATATATGTTCGTGTATTTGTGAGTGTGACTGTGTGTGTGTGTGTGTGTGTGTGTGTGTGTGTGTGTGTGTGTGTGTGTGTGTGTGTGTCTGTGTGTGTGTGTGTGTGTGTGTGTGTGTGTGTGTGTGTGTGTGTGGGTGTGTGTGTGTAATTGCACACACATGTAAATTGCACACACACACACACACACACACACACACACACACACACACACACACACACACACACACACACACACACACACACCAACTCTGGTTGAAGACATGCGTGCACGTCCCTTCTTGCTTCCTCCTCTTAAGGACTCTTCGTTTCATCCTTTATGTACAGCACCTTCAATCCAAGCTCTAATTTTCATCCTGGAAAGCTGTATATAGAAGGAATACTACGGTTCCTTTGACGTCATCGGTGTGTGTGTGTGTGTGTGTGTGTGTGTGTGTGTGTGTGTGTGTGTGTGTGTGTGTGTGTGTGTGTGTGTGTGTGTGTGTGCAATTTACATGTCCTTTCAATCTGGCAGCTTTTTTTTAGGAAGGTAATTCTGCGTGCTCCTCTGGCATGCTGTAAAGGAGATTGTACAGGAGGAGAACGGCAGCAGTGCAATGCTCCGCCGCTTTCTCTGTCAGCATCGATTGACCATCAACCATCAACTCTCAGTTGGTGAAGCTAGTAAGGGGGAAATGACCCTTTATTCTGCCATTTTTCTGTCGTTGTCTCTTTGAAATTACTTTTTTTTTCTCCTTATCTATGCGCCTGGTTTGCTTTTTTCTGTCTGTCTGTCTGTATGTCTCTACCTTACACGTATGAGCATAAGTTAAAAAAAAATCAAAGTTTCTTTTTTTCCCACCGTGCTCTACTACTGTCCTCTGTCATTGCCGTCGTCATCATCATCATCATCATCATCATCATCATCATCATCATCGTCATCATCATCATTATCAACATCATCATCATATCATCATCACCATCTCTCCTCTCTCTCTCTCTCTCTCTCTCTCTCTCTCTCTCTCTCTCTCTCCCCCTCCACTCCCCCCCCCCCCCCCCCTCCCCCCCCCCCTCCCCCCCCCCCCCCCCCCCCCCCCCCCCCCCCCCCCCCCCCCCCCCCCCCCCCCCCCCCCCCCCCCCCGTATCTGCTGCTTTATCACATTTGTTCGGGACACTCATACACATTTCATATTCCAAAGAAAATGAATACCCTGTGTGAAAATGTCTTCGTCACGTCTCCTCTGAACGATGGAAGTAGATTGAAAAGTTAAGACAATTTTCATGAAAAGAACTACATACTGCGTTGATCTTTCATTTTTTCCTATCATTCTGTCTTTCATTCTACTCGTCATTCTGTTTGTCTGACTGTCTATCTGACTGTCTGTCTGTCTGTCTCTCTGTCTGTCTCTCTGTCTCTCTGTCTCTGTCTGTCTGTCTCTCTATCTCTATCTGTCTGTCTGTCTCCTCACACACACACACACACACACACACACACACACACACACACACACACACACACACACACACACACACACACACACACACACACACGTACACACACATACAAGCAGGGCGGTAGATGGGAGAAACAGAGCAAAAAAAAAAAAAAAATGGAATCGTCATTCAAAAAAAAAAAAAAAAAGACATGAAAAATGGGAGAATAAAGATTTGAATTGCCCTGGCCATGCTTCAGAGGAAAATGGTGGTGATGGTCAATCGAAGCTGACACAAACAGGGGACAGTTTGCTGCTGACATTGTGTACAACATCCATTTCAGCCTGCTGCCACGGCTCCAGTGGTGATCTGAACAAGACGCATGCTGGATCATCTCAAAGAAACCCTGTCCTGTCTGAAGAAAACGGTAGCGGCACACACAGGCGATATAGTCAACACTATATAGACAACATTTCTTGTACAATTGATTCCCAGAATGATGAAAAAAAAAAAACCTTTAAATGGAGAAGGAATCAAGGCAGGGTGCATTCTTCTTCCAACAGTATCCATCAAGGCTGGAGTCAGGGACAGAGAAGAAGAGAAGAAGAAAGAAGAAGAAGGAGGAGGAGGAGGAGGAGGAGGAGGAGGAGGAGGAGGAGGAGGAGGAGGAGGAGGAGAAGGAGGATTGTCAAACCTCGAAGTTAACATAGCGCACCTTAGTCCACAACATCTACATACCATTCCCTCAATTTACAACTAGTTTTGTTTCGGCAGATTCTAAGTCCTCGATATTCCTGAGAAAAATAATTTCTGTTTGTCTGTCTTCAAATATGAAGAACATATCAACACACCGCATCACCTCTCACGCACTCGTTTCTGTCTGTCTATCTGTCTGTCTGTATGTCTGTCTGTATGTCTGTCTGTATGTCTGTCTGTATGTCTGCCTGTATCTCTCTCTCTCTCTCTCTCTCTCTCTCTCTCTCTCTCTCTCTCTCTCTCTCTCTCTCCAAAAAAATGCTCTGTAAGAACTTCTAAGGTTTGAGTTGTTTTGTTTCCATGTATTTCGCAAGCTTGATGACCTTATCAAGAAAAGGTTTTGACTTCTGCACTGGTATAGCTAATGATGAAGCGGACGGTGATGATAGATGTGACAGTGCAGGAAAGATTCATAACAGTGAATACATGTGCCTGGGTGAGGCACTTGTGTCTATGATCATGTTGTGACTTAACAAACAAAACAAAACAAAACAAAATTTGATTTTGAGTGACGAAAAAGCACGACATTGTTTTCTGTTTCTTCTACATAACTTCAAGCCTCATCATTATCGTTAATTACGTAATCCGTTGCATTTTATGCTTCTTTGCATCATACACATTCTTTTTTCGGCGCTGCAAATGTCCATGTATACCCCCGTGACATAAAGGCTATGTAGGCCATTGTCAATAAAAAGGGTATCTGAGGCGTCTCTCTCTCTCTCTCTCTCTCTCTCTCTCTCTCTCTCTCTCTCTCTCTCTCTCTCTCTCTCTCTCTCTCTCTCTAGGTACGTTCGTCGTTTTTTTTTTTATCCGGCCACTGATTCTCTTTCCTTCCTCCCTGTACCCACCTAGCCAATGCCATTCCGTTTTCCCCCCAAGTAAAATAGGGGGGGGGGGGGGGGGGGGGGGGGGGCGGAGGTGACAAACAGATAAACATTTGTCCCCGATCTTTGAAAATGTTTCTCGCATTGCTTACTTTTTTTTCTTTTTTTTCAGGCCATTCCTTTTCATCATGTGCAGAGCACAGCTAATTCAAAGACCGCCATGTGTGTTTTTGTCTACAGACAGATAAGTACATGTCTTTGAAGACAACTGTGTGTGTGTGTGTGTGTGTGTGTGTGTGTGTGTGTGTGTGTGTGTGTGTGTGTGTGTGTGCAGCCAAGGTGGCCCTTCAATTTGGCTGCTGTTCCCCTCGGGCGATTCAGCAAGCGTCCTGCCCCAGATCCTTTGGCGAGCTGAAAGAGACGATGTACATGAAGACAGGAAAATGTTCGTGCTGATTGACCGCAACCATCAGTTCTCGGTTGGTGGAATTTCTTGGGGGGGTAAATTTACCCTTTTTCTGTCGTTTCTCGAGAGTTACTGTTTTGTCAGTCTGTCTGGATCTGTCCCTCTGTCTGTCTGTCTGTCTCATTCTGTCAGTCTGTTTGTCTCGGTCCATGACTAAACATTTTCAATAACAGCAACAAAATCAGTCCTTACTAGCTGGGGTAAAATAAACTAAATCCGTGTTATGATACTACACACAGTAGTTTTTTGTATAGACAGAATTCTGCTTTCCTTTGATACTGCCAGTGCGTGCAGTGTACTCTCTCTTCCAGATCGACAACTCTTGTTCAAAGTAATTCAACATGGATGTTGTATATCTGAAAAGTAGTGATTCCCCTCGTAATCTTAAAACAGAGAAAAAGAGGCAAACAGTCACACACACACACACACACACACACACACACACACACACACACACACACACACACACACACACACACACACTGATACCCCCCCCCCAAAAAAAAAAAAAAAAAAAAAAAAAAAAAAAGATAAAGACGCCAAGAAGGTACATTAACTTCAAAGAGGCAGTGAGACAATGGTGAAAGACAATATTTTATTTTCCCTAGCAACGTTTACTGAGAACCCCTGAGTATGATTATCACTCTATGCGGACACAAAAAGCAGACATCTGTTGCTATCTTCAGCACAAGAACAAGCCGTCCTGTCTGTTGAATGACCACCAGTCCAATGGAAGTCTGTATGCATTGCAGATTACGTCCAACAAGCAAAAAAGAAAAAAAAAAAAATCCTACGCGACTAGTTGACTGGTGATACGAAGGGCTGTTTCTCCTTTTTCCATGTTGTTCGTGTCATGTAGGTTTTTATGGCTGTTGGTCCTGTGTACAGAACATGGAATCTGTTCGATACATATTCAAAAGCAAAGTTGCCATAGACTGATTACCACATGCCTTTGATCTTACCGGTGCGTGGAGCTAACACGTTCTCTCAATTTGGCGGCTTTGCTTCGAAGTAATCTAGCATGCGTCCTGTCTTAAAAAAAATTTGACTGCTCATCCGGCACGCTGAAATGGATGCGGCCTATCAGGAGTGTAGCAGGTCACTGCTTTCAGTATCAGCATCGATTAACCATCATCATCAACTCCAGGTCAGTGACGTTTGTGACCGGAAAATGACTGTTTTAATTTTTTTTTCTTTTTCTTCTTTTTTTTTTTTTTTTTGGTTCTGTCTTGTAACGTATCTCTCTTCGTGTAATGTGAGAGAGAGTTGTCACTCCTGGTGGCGTATTTCTCCTGTGCGTGTCAGGGGTTCTGTGTGTGTCTATCATCCGCTTTCTATTCAATCACTTTTTATCCTTCACCCATCCCCCTCCTCTCTGTCTCTGTCTCTGTCTCTCTGTCTCTGTCCCTCTGTCTCTGTCTCTGTCTCTCTGTCTATGTCTGTCTGTCTGTCTCTCTCTTTCTCTCTTTCTCTCTCTCTCTCTCTCTCTCTCTCTCTCTCCATCATGCGCGCTTGCGTACATACTTGCATGTGTGCATGCATATATGCTTGTATGTGTGCGTGTTTGCATTCACATGCATGCGTGTGCGCGCGCGCGTGCGAGAGAGAGAGAGAGGGAGAGAGAGAGAGAAAGAGAGAGAGAGAGAGAGAGAGCGGGCATATGTGTGTGTGTGTGTGTGTGTGTGTGTGTGTGTGTGTGTGTGTGTGTGTGTGTGTGTAATGAATTTTTTTTTCTTATGCAATCGCAATGTCTGCCTTTCTCTCTATGTGTATATCTATCTCTCTGTCTGTCTTTCTGTCTGCCTGCCTGCCTGTTTTATCTGTCTGCCTGTCTGTATGTCTGTCTCGCTCCCCCCCCCCATCTCTCTCTCTTTTCCCCCACCTTATCTCTCTCTCTCATTCTCTCTCTCTTTCTCTCTCTCTGTCTGTCTGTCTCTCTCTCTCTCTCTCTCTGAAAGGAAAGATAAAAAAAATAAATCAGAATTCTCATTGATTATGAACGTTTTGTTTGTGAGAATACTGGCTGTCAGCGCGATCTCTCTCTCTCTCTCTCTCTCTCTCTCTCTCTCTCTCTCTCTCTCTCTCTCTCTCTCTCTCTCTCTCTCTCAATATGATGTTTTTGGAACACCGTTTGCAAGGAGGCGTAACTTGGTCGCTTTGCTACAAATAGATAAAACAGAATATATAAGGTCCATGGCAATGTTTATTGCCGAAGCAGTTAGTAGCCGCAAGAAAAGAAAAAAAAAAAACCCTTGACATTGCAGCCTAAAACAAAACAAAACAAAAAAAATGATAACAGAAATTTTAAAAAAAATAATCAAACAAGTAAAATAAAGTATGGCTGTTTTTCAGCGATTATATCTTCCCAGTTGGTTTGGAGGCCTGTTGTCGCCCTTGATGTTGATTAGGGCCAGGAGCCTTTTGTTCAGTTATTGGATTGTTTCATTTTGGAGCCTTTTTTTGCTTTTCCCCCGTTTTTCTTCTTAATGGTGGTTTCATAGAAGACTATACCCCCATGTCAAATAGCATGTTACCTGCTGATGACATTAAACAGTATTCATCATCATCATCATCATCATCATCATCTCTCTCTCTATCTCTCTCCTCTCTCTCCCTCCTCTCTCTCTCTCTCTCTCTCTCTCTCTCTCTCTCTCTCTCTCTCTCTCTCTCTCTCTCTCTCCAACATACAATACCCTTATGGACTAGCGACGTACGGACATGTTTCTCCTTTGGTTTCATGCCTTTCTTGGAAGTGTTTTTTCATGTCCAACTCAGGTAGAGGGCACCCAATTTCTGTTTTTTCTCATATTCAGATGCAAAGTTGTCTGTAGATAGATTACCACGTCCCTTTAATATCACCAGTTCGTGGAGCTGGCACCTCTCAGGCTGACCGCTGGGCTACGAGGT